>PVJH01025862.1:11609-30954 GCA_004026705.1 Nesogale talazaci | reverse complement strand
TTTAAATACGGTGATAGTTACATAAGTTATTGTCAAATTGAGACGATTAAGAGTGAAGGGGTGCAATTTAGCTTGCCAATCAGGATGACCTCTCCTGGAGGCACTAAGGAGATAAATAGCTTGCTGGAGACGGGACACTCACTCCCTGCGAGACCTTCCTGCTGACAAGACACATGGAGCTACACTAGAGCCCTGGAGCTGGAGGAGCCGTGTGGAAACTGTGTGGAAACCGCTGCCAGGGCTGAGATGCTTACACTGCCACTGGATCCACAAGACTTCCTAACCACTGGCCTGTGATCTTCCTGCATTTGGCAGTCATTGTATGTGTTTTGTGAGTCTGACGAGGAATTGATAGATTGGTATCAGACATGTGGGCTAATATCAAACTCATGGACTTGATCTGGACTGGACTGGGCTTGTTTTCTCAAGATACATTTTCTCTTATATAAAGCTCTTTCTTACAGGTATGAGAGTCTATGAATTTGTTTCTCTAGTCAACCTGGTCTAAGAGAAATATTTCTAGAATAAAGAGCCTGCCAACTTCCAAGGAAGTACTTGCAAATCAGAAAGTTTTTTGGTGGAATAAACCCAACTGTCACTTACATAACTTTCACCCCTTGGGTCTTGCAGGGAGCACTTGGTGGATACGTACCACATATGACTTGCAAAAACTGTATTCACAGCTCATCAGTGAGTTTGCTGTGGGTTCACCAAAGTGATCTGCTGTTGTGACTGTTTCATATTGATTCTTACACATTTTTTACTTCATGTGCTTCAACTGTATTACACTCAGTGACAGGTCCTTTAGTGACACTGCCCTGTCAGCTTTATGATTTGTAAGATTGTGGGGCAGATTCTCTTGGGTTCTTACCTCTGCTGCTAGTAGCTCTGACTTACATCCTTATAATATGGTTGCCAAAATGTTATTTTGCTAGATATGCTTTGCTGTTTGAAATAGATTAGGATTGAAGTTACTCACATGTACCTTTGAGCCTATTCTGGTCTTCATTTATCTAGCGCTGCTCTAGTGGAATTACCGCAAACCAGTGGCTTCAACTAACTAGTCTTATTTTCTTTTGGTGTAGAAAGCCAGATGTTAAAATTTAGGGTGCTGCCTTTGGGTGAGGCTGCTCTCTCCCGGGAGCCCTGGTGGCGTAGCAGTTACGCATTGGACTGCGATCATCAAGGTCCACAGTTCTCCTCGACCACCAGCCGCTCACAGGGAGAAAGACGGGGCTTTCTCCTCCCGTAAAGAGCCTTGGACAGTCACAGGGATATTGAGTTTGGTGGGGATCTGAAGAAAGTCTGCCTTCTTCATCTTCTCTGTCCTGGTTCTTTGACAATTCTATGTGGCTTGCTAAGTCCCTTCTCCCAGCTCTGCTAGTTCACTTACTTGGTTAATCTCTTGTGTATATCAGAAGAGATGGATTCAAGATACACCTTACACTAATCCTGCCTCATTAATCTAATAAAGACAACCAGTTCCAAATTGGATTATAACCATAGGCTAAAAGGTTAGGATGGACCACCCATTTTTAAAACTCAATGTAATCCATCACATTTCATCTTTTTCATGAGCTCTCTCCCAGTTTAATGCCTTCGCATACACAAAACACACCCTTTCCCATCATCCCCAAACTCTTAAATCCAAGTCTGAAGTCTGATTTTCTGAACTGCTCCCCAGAACTGCCATCTCTATGGAAACCGGCTGCCATCTCTCTCCCAAAGAATGACGTGAGGGTTGATCTTTCTCTGAGCAGTGGAATGCCTAACCACCGCGCAAAAGTAATGTAACCATGTACAGAACTTGTTTACTGAAGCTGTGTCACTGGATTTCAGACACATTAAAAAATCTAACAATGGAAGAAGAGACTCTCAAGAGGCTGTGCTTCTGGCCACACTCCCTTTTACATGTCGGCTAAATGTCAGGGGCTTTAGGTACAGGATATTGGTAGCTTCGATGAAAGTGGGAATGACCATAGTCCTTGTAGATGGATGCCTCAATTAATTTCCATTCAACACCTCACAGAAAATTCCTATTTCTCCTCCAGATACACTGACTCTGGACCTCTAGTTTAACAAGCTCCCCAGGTGACTCTGGCATATACTGCCCAGAAGCCTTGTTACACTGTAAATTCTGGTTCCCTGTATCTGGAATGGAAAGGCAAATTCTTATCAGCGACTCATCCAATTTTTTTAAGTCCTGGTTAAAAAGTTTTTCTCAGGAGACCATCGAATATTTCATTGTAGATCTTGTTGATTCTTGTGTGTTGGTTGGTAAACATTTCTATCCTAAATGGTTATACGATTTGAGGCAGTAAACCAAACCAGTTAGTGTTTGGATATTCGATGACCATACTTTTAAATATTTACATGAATTGGCAGGTGGTTGTTTTGTTGGAGAAGGATGAGGAAGAGAGAAGTGTCTAGTGACCATTAGCGTTTGGGTTGTCTGATTCCTCGAATAATTTAATTTTCTTAGGTTTCTGTAGTTTGATCTGTGATCCGTTTGAAGACGTCTTTAAACTCTGGGCACTCTGCATAAGGCGTCCTGCTGGCGCAGTGGGTCAAGTGGTGATCTGCTGACCACGAGGTCTTTGGTGGCTCCTCAGGGGGAAGATGAGGCTGTCCGCTGGCATCGAGTCTCAGTGCGCCTGTGCAGCGCCTCTGCTCTGTCCTGTACGGAGACTGGGAGGTGGAATCAACTCTGAGCCGGGGGATGGCGTCTTCCACAGTGTGCATTACTGCACAGAGCTTTCTTCCCGGCAGGTGTTCAGGCTTTTTTTTTAAGGTTTAAAGACACATCCCCGGAGGTTTTGCACAGCTTTTGTCCATTTGGTAGAAGGAACAGAGTCATTCATTCCCTTACTCACCTCGTGCTGGGCTTGCGCAGCCCCAGATAGGGGAATATCAGATGCCGAGATGAAGGAGGTCTGGTTAGTCTTCACTCAGCATGTGCCTTTTGCTTCATCTTCCCTCTAGGAAGTTTACGGCATGATGTCACTTTGTGGGCCTTGCCACAGTTTCTCAGTGTGTGAAACTGGGGAATGTAAGGCAGTCATTCAGTATGTGGTTCTGACGCACTGCCTGCCTGCAGGTCAGGTGGGGCTGACCTTCCGGGGATACTGCCGCCACTTCCCTTAGGGGCCCTCTTTCCCAGGGATTTGGCGTGTGCTCATCAACGACAAAAGTTGATGCTGTGATTCCTGTGTCTGGCCCCCAGTTCATCCTCTACTCTTCTACTATAATCCCAACCAAAATCATTATGGGGAGAAGTTGCTTTTACTTTGACCCAATAATCTTACCAATAGTCTTAGTTATTAATTATTGTGGTATGATCAATCCGTTCCAACACAGTGACCATGGCAGTTATATAATCTCTTGTCAACTTGCGAAGGGGTGGAGTCTAGCCTGTTAATCAGGTCACAGATTGATGACCTCATTTGGAGGCTCGAAGGAGGTAAATCACTCACTGGAGGCCAGACCCACACAGTCTTTGCTTTGTCTTCCTGTGGACAAGACACATGGGGACAAGCTGATGGAGCCCGAGTCCTGGAGCTGGAGGAGCCATGCAGAGCTGCTTCCACACCCACCGCCCTGTGATCTTCCTGCATTCAGCGTCATTGCATGTGCTGTGCGAGTCTGAAGAAGAATTGATAGACTGGTGTCGGACACGATGAGCTAATATTGAGCCTATGGAATTGATCTGGACTGGGTGGTGTACAGTTACTCTTCGATATAAAGTTCTCTGTTACATGCATGAGTGTCTCTGGATTTGCTCCCCTGGTCCACCAGACTAACACAGTGACCCTGTGTGCGACAGAACGAAAGTTGTGTGAAACACTGCCCACTCCTGCACCCTTCTCACAATCATTGTCGACTTGGAGCTCATCATTGTGTAGCCCCTATTGTCAATCCTGACAAGGGTCTTCCTCATTTCTACTGCCCCTCCTCTTTACCAAGCATGATCGTTACCACGCCTTCTCCAGGATTGGTCTCTTCTGACAGTATGTCTAATATGGGAGACCAAATCTTGCCATCTGTGCCCCCAAAGATCATTTTGACTATACTTCTTCCAAGAGAGATTTGTTGAGTATTTTGTCAGTTTGTTCACATTTCCCAAGTAAATTATTTCTGTTGTTTTCTCCCTTGGTCATTAAATTGACAATTGTGAATGCTATCAAAAATTTCTTCTCGTTATGATTTACTGGCTTCATCTGTGAAACCGTTTTGAATTTTAAAGCCCTCCCATTACACTTCCTTCACTTTGGAGAGGACTTCACTTAGGACAGAGATGGGTTTAATTGGTTGTTTAATTCAGTGTTGTTTTGTGGATCAGCAAGTGGGCAGATCTGGTCTGATCACAGGGGCAGTGTGGCAGGTGAAGAGAGAAGAGCCTCTGTTCTTTTAAAAATATTTTTATTGTAAAAGAACCCAAACTTCTTTTAAAATTTTACTGCTTTTGAACCATACCTCTTATTTTTAAAGTATCATAATTTTTCCTAATTTTAAGTGGAATATTAAATTATTGGTTGACAAAGAGATCTTGGCATGGGCTACTAGCAGTTTCTGAACATAATGTTTACTGGAACAAATTATTTTTGAGATTATTTGCTTTATTTGTGTGTGTGCATTTGATGGCAGTGGTAGTATGTATTAGACTCCCAAGTACTTGCTGAGTTCTGGAGAAGACAGAGATTGGTCTTCAGCTACTATACATCCCTGGTGGTTAGGTGCCAATGAATTAATTCTGAGTTCTACAGAACAACTAACTCCATGTACAACTGCCCAGTTCGATGGAGACCATCAGGCCATCTCGATGTTGGCGCCCATTGTCACAGCCACGGTGCCAGTCAGTCTCTTTGAGGGTACTCCCTTTCCGCTGTCCCTCCACTTTACTCAGCATGGTATTTCCCCCCCAGGGACTGACCTCTCTGGATAACATGTCCGGAGTATGTGAGATGAAGCCTTGCTGTCTTGTCTTCTAAGGAACATTCTGGCTGTACTTCCTCAAAGTCAGATTTGTTTGTTCTTCTGGCAGCCCATGGTACTTTCCATATTCTTTGCCAATGCCATAATTCAACAGCAAAAGATCTCATCAATGGCATGGGAGTGACTACTCATGGATATGAAGTTCCTTTGGGGGCTGTTTAAAATGGTCTAAATTTAGATGATGAGGATGGTTGTACAACTCTGAATATACTAAAACCATTGAATTGTATACTGTGAAGGGGTACATCTCAGTGTGTATGACTGTCTCAACAAGCACATTTTTCAACAGTTTTTTAAAACATACAATCCACATACCATACACTCAGTGGTTTAAATTATTAAAAAGAGTCGGACAGTCTCAAGAAGCCCATTTTGAAAACGATCTTACTAATAAAAGTTTTCAAAGTTGCTTGCGATTTTCTGCTTCCTTTCTTTCTTTCCCCAGATCTCTCAAAGGCTTTGCAATGAAAGATCAAGAACAGCATATGCGCAAATCCCTTTGTGGTAGGGAAATAATGCTGAGTGACCCTTAATTTGTGCAGTGAAAGTTGTTTACATGAGCCTGAGTCTGTAAGCTCAGAGATAAGAAAAATCCATGCTTTAGGCCCACTGAAGCACAAACTGGGCCTGTCCATTTGATGGGAAATCCAGGATTTCCTGATTTGACCCCTGAGTTTATAGACCATTTTAGATCCCAAACAAACTAATGTTCTCAGGTTAAATCACTTAGGGGAAAAGAGGCGAGCCCTTGCTTGATGACTTAGTTGGTGGGTAGTGTGTGTGTGTGTGTGTGTGTGTGTGTGTGTGTGTGTGTGTGTGTAAAATGCTGTGGGGTAGGGGCCGGCAAACATCAGAGATAGAAGAGGCGTTCCTGTCACCCCCAACACTTTAAACATATTCAAGAGCTGTAGGTTTATTTTTATAAGTGGATGAAGTCACCATTGTCTGAATCACATCCTTTTGTTATAAGTGAAACTATGATGTTTTTATTATCATTTTCAGTTTTATGTCCGAGCCAAATGTGCACATGGAAAAGGCTGCTTATGACTCAAGAGTGGCCGTTTGGGGCAGGAGCTGGTGTGTTTGCAGCCCTTCCACCAGCGGTGCCCATTCCTGCCAGGATTTGAGGACAAAAATGTACCCCAAGGCATTTATAACTAAAGTGACCAGATCTTAAGTGGGACACCATTTATTTTCATTTTGAAACGCCGCGGGACGTCTGGTCACCTTATTTGTAACTGAGGGGAGGTTGAGGAGATGGATTTACTTTTTTAAAAAGTAGACACATCGCTGTGTTGCCCGTCCGTGGCAGAAAGGTGGGTGGCACTATTTGGGTAGCTTGGGGTTGACGGTGAGATATCTGGAAACCAAATGTAAAGTCAAGCCAACAATGTGTTACCCTGCACGGATTCTCTAAAAGCTACACTGTCTCAAAGAACTGAGACTCATCTACAACCTAAAACTTCCTCATGAGGGCCATCCACCGGGTGCCAGAGGAATTTGCCCACTTCATAAGGAGCCCGCAGCATGAATTATTACTGTCTGGCTGCCGCTGCTGAAAGATTCTGCACCGGGTGGATCGGTTTCTTCACACACAAACCCAACACTTCAAATTGTTGTTGGTCGCAGTCGCCACGTGGATTCCTACCAAATAAGTAAAAATGAACCAATTTTAAAGACACATTGTAGCGGGCTGAGCCCGGGTGGCATAGTGGTTGTGCGCGAGACTGCTGCCCACTGGGTTGGAGGTTCAATTCCAGCAGTGGGGCTGGGCCTCCTACTCCCACCTCTGGAGAGCGGTGATGCCTCCAAAAAACAAAACAAAACAAAAAACAAAAACAAAGACACATTGTGGAAGAGAAGATCCCAAGACCTCCATGCTTTTTAGTTTCAAAAACTCCTCAGTACGTTTGTTGACACTGTTTAGAAAGGGCCCTTTCTCTGAGGCAGTCTCTGTCTGTTAAATAAACTTGTTTTACAGCTGAGGATGAGGTGAGCAGATGAAGTAGAGGTGAAGTGAGGTAAAGTTGCGATATTTTTGGAGCAGTTTTAGATACAAAGTAATTTCCTGATTAGATTAGTTTCCTCCTCAGTTAAGCTTGGACTGTGATCATTCTCCTACTCACGGGGAAAAAGAAAAAACAAAACAGAAAGCCCAAGCAAACCTGCCAGACTTGGAAGAAGGAAGATCCCAGCTCTTGTATTGCATTCCGAGACCCAGTTCAAAGCACACTGTGCAAGTGGGGCTTTGAGGATAAGCCGAGGTCTGGTTCACGGGGAGGTTTGCTTGTAGATTTCATCTAGTCAAGCAGGCTTTACAGGGCGGGGCTGTGGCAATTCTTGATACAGGTAATGTCAAGATGAAGTTTATAAAAGTCAAAACAGAGAGAATTCATTATTAACAGAATGTACCTGTAAAGAGAGGGTTTTTTGGTGTGTTTTTCAACACGAAAAGGAAACCCAGAAATTATACCATTAAAAAGTGATACATTTTTAGGGTTAGGGTTAAACAATATTTATAAATAAAAAATAAAATAAAAGTGATACTTTTTTCAACTGCTCACAATTTTACTATGTGTGTAACCAACTACACTTTTTTTTGTTTGTTTTGGGGTGTGTTTTTTTAGCATCACTGCCCTCTGGTGGGAGTGGGAGGCCCAGCCTTGCTCCTGGAGAGCTGCTGCTGGAACCAGTTACATTTAAGAGCTATAAAAACAAAAACATGGTGAATTGCATAACAGAATTGACTTGCTGGCCATGGGTTTGGTGTTGAGTTCTTGGCCCTTACACAGACGGTCATACACCTTTTTTCTATTGGTGGTAGGCAGGGGGAGCGATGACCCCATATTTACTTTTCCTTATTCGAAGTAAATAAATATTTTTAAAAACATGTTTATTGGAGTTAAAAAAAAAACATGTTTAGGGCTGAGCCCCGGTGGCATAGTGGTTGAGTGCGGGACTGTGGCCCACTGGCTTGGCGGTTCAAATCCAGCAGCAGCTCTCCAGGAGCAAGACTGGGCCTCCCACTCCCAGCAGAGAGCAGTGATGCCTAAAAAAACATGTTTATTTTCCAGCCCCCCCCCCAAAAAAAAAAAAAAACAATACAGACAATGGGGGAAAACTTGGAATTGAGAAGTAATGGAGAACTAAAAACCAAGCAAAAACGTTGTAGGCCATCTTTTCCAAGATAAATGTTGGTTATGTTTTGAAAGGAGAAGCAAGCTCTGTACGTGCTTACTGGGGTCCCTGTCTCATCCTTCACAGCCTCCTGGAGGACACACCGTGAAAGGTCTGTCAGGGGCAGAGTCACCAGGCCTTTCCTCCCCACCTAATGATCCATCCGTCTGTCTGATTATCTCCCTCCTCCAGCACACGGAGAGCTGTTTGTTGAATTTGTTAGACATGGTATACCATCTGCACTCGTGTATAAGCCGAGTTGCTCAGCACACTTTTAATGCAGTTTTTGTGGTGAAATTAGGTGGGTGGGTATGTTAGTCTGGGTAGACTAGAGAAACAATATTCATGGACATGCATATGGATATAAGGGTAAGGTTTATATACAAGAGGAGTGGAACAGGTGAAAAATCCCAACCCAGTCCAGTCCAAAGTCACAAGTACGATACTAGCATACATGCCCAACACCAGTCTCCTAAGTCTCTTCCTGACTCACAAGTCACAGGCCAGTGGTTGCAGAATCCCAGCACTGGCAGGCTCCTTGCTTCCAGGCCTCAAGGTCCATTAACAGTATCCAGTGGTGGAAGCAACTCAGCACTGGCTGGGGTCTCCACGTGGCTTCTTCAGCTCCAGAGGTCCGGCTCCATCAGGGAAAGGCTGTGTGGCTTCTCCTCCAACTCCTGCAACTCTTTGGACACTGCCGTCTTGTCCGGTCTGTAGTTTGTCGTCTCAGAGACTGATTCCCAACAACAGGAGAGGTGGCTTCTCATCTCCACCAGGGAAATACCGCGAAATTTCCCAGAAGTCTCAGGAGAAAGCCATGCCCACACAGAAGCCTCATTGGCTACTCAATGGCTATCTCCAGATTAATAGTCTAGACTCCACCCCTACATCTCAATCATGAAATTGACATAAACACATGACCGCCACAGTGGGCTTATACTGGAATATATACAGTATATGGAGAAGGCATAGAACAGTGCTAAAATACTTAATACATTGCAGCATTTTCTGTGATAAGAAAAACCTTAAAGAGAAGTCAGAGCAACCACTTCTCTTAGTGTTAGAAACAGTCGTTTGCTCAGTGCACCAAATTTGGCACAGAGGCTGGCATGAAGCTGATCCCCTACCCAGGCCAGATTTCCCAGCCCTGCTCTCTGTAAATTCCCCATTTCCCTTCCCATTTCTATCCCCAGGTTGGAGGGCTAGGTTTTAAAGGAGAAACCACAGTTAAAAAAAAAAAAAAAAGACTTTTGGGCAAAGGCTGGGCCTCCTATTCCCACCACCCAGGCAGTGATGCCCTAAAAAAAAAAAGACTTTTTAAAAGTGATTGTCTATGAATCACTAGCAAGGAAGAAACAATATACTTGAAACATTACACTTATCTTGTTCTTATTGAATATACACTAAAAAGCCAATTCCATAGTTTTTACATATATAATGTAGTGACATTGATTTTATAAGACAGCTGTGTAGCTTTCCTCCCACTAATGTATATTCACTGCCCCTTAAAATTCCTATCTTAATCTTCCAAGTTCTCGTATCAACTTGATCTCATATAGATGGTTCATAAAAGAGCATATTGTTCATGGCAGAGCTTTTTTACTTGTTCAGCTATTTTTTAGCTTTAAGAAACTTCCAGGGGATAATTTTGGTTTAAGGTTTAAAAGTGATCTTGGAGCAGTGGTTGTTTGGGGGACACCCTCTGTTGCTTTAGATAGTTTCACGTCTCTGAGAATTTGAAATTCTGTTCTACATCTTCCTGCTTTTGATTAGGATTCACGTATGGGGTTTCTTATTCAAATGTTCTGTAGAAGCCGGCCAGCATCCAGTTCTCCCAATACCTTGGCAGTTGTTTATCTAGGCAATCTGCCACGCATTCTGTGTCCTCCTATTCTTGCTTCTCTTTCTTCCTCTGTCACACCAGGTGAGCAGAGAGCAATGGTTGTGTCCTGGGTGGCAGCTTGCAAGCTCTTACGACACCCAGGTACTATGCAATGAATTAGGGAGTAAAGCGCGCTACAGTGACCAGGATGCCCCACATAACTATGATCCTTTATTTCTAAACCAGGAACCAAATCCAAGGAGGGTTTTCATTGTATGTAAGCAGCCTCAGGAGCTCCTCTCTCCCCCTTGCGTTGCTTCTTTGGGGCCATCGTTGTGAATACATCTGTCACACAACTTTGGCCAGTTCAGCTTTTTACAGGTGTGTAAGTGAGTAACAACTACGATACCTAGCAGGCAGCTCCGTCCTTAATCACTGCGGTGTTCACGTTACCCTCTCTTTCCTCCTTCCCAACTCCTGGTCGCGACTCAGAAACTTCATGCTGTGTATCTCTTACATTTGCTTGTTCTCGTCTTTTCTTGTAAGTGAAGTCATGTGACAGACGCCTGCCCTTTCAGGATAGATTTTCTTTAAAAAATTTTTTTTTCAATGCTTCTTTTTTTTCTGGGGGGGTGGGGGTGGGGGTGGGGGTGGGCGCATCATTGCCTCTGGTGGTTGTGGGCGCTACCCAGTGCTGCTCCTGAGAGCCACCACTGGATTTGAACCACCAAGCCCGAGGGGCTCAGCCCAGGATTGATTTTCAAGAAGTTTGTAGGAAAAGAGAATTAAGGGACAATTTTTCCCCCCGTTAACTTTTGGAAGTATCTTTGCCTTTCACTCAACATGGTGACTTCCCGCTCTCTCCATGTATCCTGAATAGCAGAAGCCCATGGCACGTAGGTGCGCACCACACTGGGCTTTTCATTCCTCCGTTGGGGGCCAGTTTGGTTGTCTCCACCTTGGGCTCTTGTGAAGTGCTGCGTTTGAGTCACTGCTCTCAAGACTTTGGGGTGTATCCCTAGGAGTGGGGCGGCGAGGTCTGTGGGTCTTTGAGAATGTAGGCAGGGGTTTAAAGGTACATTTGAATAAAGGGGGTTATCCATTGGTGGCTGAGTTAATTCTGACTCACAGCAAATATTCTGATTCCTGCAACCCCGTGTGTTGCCAAGCAGAGCTGGACTCTGTACAATTTTCCTTGGCTGCTTTTTACAAACATGCCTCCAGGCATTTCTTCCGAGGTGCCGCTGGACGGACTTTTGGTCTGTACCTTCTTTGCTTAGCCCTCACCCCACCCCACCCCCAGCCATAGCTCCAGTCCCAGCTAGCTCGCCCGTGCTAACTGAAATGGCTTACACATCTCATGCATTTGCTTAGTCTGCACGACAGTTCCTAGGAAGTTTCTAACTTCTCTGTCTTCTCAGTGCATCTGTTTACTTGAGCAGCAACTGGGTCACTCCTGATTAGTGGTACTCCCCACAGGAATGAGAGCCCAGGCTGAAAAGCCCCCGCCTGTACGCTGGTCCCCAGACACCACGGCAAGACTGGGATTTGTATCCCATTCGCCCTTCCTTTTGGGATTCCTGGTATTGGAGCCATGCAGGCAGCTGTTAACTGGCTCAGCATCAGCAGCTGGCAGTTGTTATACTTAGTGGTTTAGAGCACTTGATAGACCAATACTTCAGTTACCTGGAAATGAAAAGAATGCCACAATGAATCATTGACGAATTCTTTTTCTTCTTGGACTGCTAATTACAAGATCAACAGTTCGAAACCACTAGCCACCCACGGGAGAAAGCTGGTGTTTTCTTTTCCTAGAAAGAGATACAGTCTTGGACACTCACAGGGGCACTTCTACCCTGGCCTATCAGGTAACTATGAGTGAGTTGAGTGAGTTTGGTTTTGTTTTTTCTCCAAAGAGGCCAGCCTCTTTAGCTTTGGTTCACCCTGGCACTCGCCCCCAACTCCCAACTCTCCACTTCCTAGATTGAGTTCCTCAGAGGCCAGGGCTTATCTTTGATTCTTCCCAAGCATCTTATTTTTTAAATTATTTTATTGGGGGGGGCTCTTTTCACATTCCACACATACATCTCTGTGTCAAGCATATTTTTACATTTGTTGCTATCATCATTTTTAAAACATTTTCTATTTGAGCCCTTGGTATCAGTTCATTCTTTCCCTTCCTTCCCAGCACCCCTCCCTCACAAACCCTTGATAATTTATAAATTATTATTATTTTGTCATGTCTTGCACTGACCGATGTTTCCCTTCACCCACTTTTCTGTTGTCCATCCCCCTGGGAGGGGGTTATAGGTTATAATCCGTTCCCCCTCTCTCCTCCTACCTTCCTTTCCCCCTCCTGGTATGGCTACTCTCATTTTTGGCCCTGAGGGGTTATCTGTCCTGGATTCCCGATGTTTCCAAACACCCCATTCACTGCCCTGGCTGGGCTCCGACTCATCACATGCAGGACGGGGTAGAAGAGGCCCTATGAGAATAGAAGGCACCATCTTCCTCCTGTTGAGCAGCTGGGGGTTCGAACTGGTCACGTTTCGATTCGCAGCCCAACATAAAATGCGCGCCACTACAAGGGCGCCTGGCTACTCATGAATCTCTGTGGACTCCATGGGAAAACCAAACAGCACAGCTGGCACGATAGCAGAGAACGTGTGAATCTGTGCCATTTGGGTTTGGGTGCAAGACTGGCTGGCTGACAGCCAAGGATGGGGGTGGGAGGGTGCCTGGCTTGTTTCAAGGGGCAATGAGCTCAGTTAGATCTGGAAAGGAGAGGAGCCAGTCTGCTGAAATCTCCCCCAATGCATGTCTGTGGCCAGGAAGCAGGTGGGACCAGGATGCAGGCCCAGCGAGAGCCACCAAGACAGATGCCAGGCGCTCTGGAACTTCTAGCCCTGACTTTGGAATTCGGTTTGGCTCTGGTCTTGGCAACAGAGAGTGGTTTTAAAAGGCCCGAGCAGGCCTGGCATGGCTGTGCTCAGTTTATAAAATATGGTTTAAGTCTATTGACAGACGATATAGTGAAGGGAGAGAAAACAACATTCTGTGCTTACTTACTAGTTATGGCTCATGTATGTCTTACAGGGTTCAGGGTTTCTCCACATAGGCAGGGAAAAGTAACAGCTGTAGCCACCTCCCCCCTTTCTCCTAATAAGCAAATATTTACAGTATTGAGACATAAGGCAAGGAGCTTTGGTGGGTTAGGAATTGGGCTGCTAACCACACAGTCAGCAGTTTGAACCCATCAGCCACTCTGTGGGAGAAAGGCAGCCGGTTCCCATAGCAACTCATAGCACAGGAGCCCCAGTTCCGCTTTGTCTGGGAGGCTTGTAGGAGTGGGGGTTGACCGAGCCTGCACCTTCCCCCACCTCCCCCACCACCTTCCCCCAATGGTTTTATTGGCATATTATTCCCACATCATACAATTCAGTGGTCCAGTCACATCAAGAAGAGGGCATAGGGTAGAACTGATAGGGGATGCTATTCGTTTTCTGTTTTCAGATGGAATGAGGTAAGGTACAAAGGAGGAAACCTTGGTTTTTTCACACGCAATAGGTTAGTAGTTTTCCTAATGAGGCCATTTCTTTTCCCCTCTCTCTTTCCCCAGACTTTCCTTTCTGATGCCCTGGTAGTTAAGTGAAACAGATTCTAAAAACACCCTTCAGCATGCCGCAGTGCCTTCCGCCATGAGCACATTCCAGCTGCCTGCTGGCTCCCCAAAGCTCCCGGGGATGCTCTCCCTCCTCAGCCAGGAGCTTCTTGAGCAGAAGTATTTACAAATATCGACGACAGGTTCTGACCCCGGCCTCCCCGCTCCACAGAGCCTTCCCAGTATGCTTCTTTTTTTTTGGGGGGGGGGAGTGGCGGGGGGCATCACTGCCCTCCAGTGGGAGTGGGAGGCCCAGCCTTGCTGCTGCTGGATTTGAACCGCCAAACCAGTGCGCCGCAGTCCCGCACTCAACCACTACGCCACCGGGCCTCAGCCCCCCAGTATGCTTCTTTCCTCTGCTTCTTCTCTTGCTGCCTGCCACTGGCCTTCCTCTGCCTGCCCCACGTTGTGTCCTTGAAACACCCAGCCCATGCTCTGTCCACCAGGGTGTCCAGCGCCTCACACAACTATCTGCTGAATGTGTAGTTGCTTAACAAGTATTTGGTGACTGCCCAAATCGATCCATGCACTAAGCAGAATGAAAGACAGAGAAAAGGCATCTTTGGTCTTTTCCCAGGGCAGTTCAGAGGCGAATGGAGAGAGCATAGCCAGGAAGTGGAAGAGAAACCGGTTGAGATCGGCTGGCCTGGAGGTTTGAAGTGTTGACATTGCCAGGGTGTGGGAGAGGTTGCTTTCTGAGGACTGAGAGCAAATACAGGCGGCCTCGGATGGAACACGGGTGGGGACAGGGACCCATCCGGAGGAAGTGAAGAAGGGGCTGATAAGAATGGGGCAGGCTCCACTTCTCTGTGTGGATGGCACCAGACCACTCTGAGGGGGGGTTATTTTTAAAACAGTGCCTATGCTTTCAAACGTGGTTAATATTTACAACTGGGAATGCACTGCTTTTGTGAGTGTAAGCGCACCTTGTCAGCGGTGCCCCTTGGCCGATTTTGGTGGTCTGCTCTCCACAAGGAGAACACCCCTCCCTCCCTGCACCCCTCCTTCGTGAGCCTTTAATAATTTATAAATTACTATTTTTTCATGTCTTGTTTGTTTGTTTTTCTGTTTTTGTTTTTTGAGCATCACTGCCCTCCGGTAGTGGGAGTAGGAGGCCCAGCCTTTGCTCCTGTGGAGCCACTGCTGGAATTGAACCTCCATCCCAGTGAGCTATAGTCCCATCCACAACTACTACGCCACCGGGGCTCAGCCCTATTTTGTCATGTCTTACACGGTCCAACGTCTCCCTTCACCACTTTTCTGTTGTCCATCCCTCAAGGAGGGGCTTCATCATTGTGATCAGGTCCCCCTTCTTTCTCCCCCTCTCCTCTACTGTATCAACACTCACCACTGGTCCTGAAGAGATCATCTGTCCCGGATTCCATATGTTTCTGGTTCCTATCTGTACCAGTGCACATCGTCTGGTCTAGTCAGACTTGAAAGATAAAATTGGAATCATGATAGTGGGAGGGAGGAAGCATTTTAGAAACAGAGGACAGATGGATATTTTATCATTGCTACACTGCACCCTAACTGGCTCCTCTTGTTTTTTATTTTCTTGGTTTTTTTGAGGAAACAGAAGTCATGAATCAAAGAATCATACATACCATACACACTCTAGACAAGCTTGAGTCATGCCTGCCGTTAGTTTTGTTACCAGGAGTTGAACAATGTAGCCTCCTGGCTAACCTTGGGGAACAAATGCCATTTGATTCTAAATATTCCCATTTCTGGTGTCAGTTAAAGGCCTGTTTTGAATTTTTTTTTTTCTCCTTCTCTCTATGACTATGAGAATGTTCTTGGGGGCATACTTGATGCCTGCGGTCAAGGAGTGACAAAGATGAAACATTCCCATCATTGTATCAATTATCTGGCCCCAGAAGTCGTCGGGGTGACCTGGTCCTTCTTCTCTGAGGGCTTCCTTCCATGGTCTGGATAAAAGCTGCACTCCAGGCCCGGGACCCTGTGGTTTCAGGCGATGGTGGCGCACGCACGTGGGGACCTTGAGGCCGCCGGCCGCGCACATCCTGCGCGCGCTGTGACCTCCTGCGCCGTTGTCTGCGCAGCGCTTCCAGCCCGGCTAGACGCGGATGCCGCCGCCGGCCTGCCCACAGGGCCGCCCAGAACCCTCGTGCTTCCTCGCTTGTCCCCTCCCTTGTTACAGGGCGATGTGCCAGGAGCCCGTTTCCTGGCCGGATTCCTCCCTGCACCGCTGCCCCGCCCCCAGGGCTGCTGAGCCGGGCTGGGAGGAAAGGTGGGGTGTCAGGGGCTTCCTCCCCTGGCCTCCCCCTTCCTGCTGCCCGCGGAGCTGGAGGGGCGGGCCTGGGAACCCAGGACTAGAAAACTCCTGCCTGAAAATAAAAGCTCTTCACCCCACCCCCCAGCCCCAAAGTCCCGCGTCTAGTGTATTTAGGAATCCAGCTACCGATGGGATGATGTCAAACAATAATTTGATCTTTCAGCCTTAAAAAAAAAAAAAAGTCCCGGCTCACCATGGTGTCTCTGACGTTTCTGAGCACCTTCCACACGTTGTTCTGACGCACAGGGGGCTGGCTGCAAGCGCCCAGGGTTCTGGACGGCCCCCCACGTGGGTGGCGCCCCTCTCCTCAGAGTACGGGGTGGGGGTGTCCATGTGGAGGGGAGCGTCCTGGAGCATATCAAAGCCAGACTCCCTTAGGCTGGCAACCAACTGAACTGCTTTGAGTTTATTTTTGTTTCCAAGGCTTTTTTTTTTCTTTTTTTGCACTTCCCCCATTCTTTTTGCCCAGTCCCTTTCAGCCCTCCTTTTTACCTCTGGTTCCTAAGGATTACAATCATGTGAACTTCATAGAGAAGCTTAAAAATTTGTGTGGTGGTGGTGTTAGAATTTGAACGATTGTTAAGAATGAGAAAGGGGGAAAAATGAGGAAGAAAGAGGGGACGGCGATTTCCACAGGCATCCCACGGCCACATGGTCAGCAGATCCGCGTCTTTGCGCCCTGCGTGGACTCCAGGCACCTCTGGACATGGTCTCCTTGGATGAGGAGTTTCTACTCCACATCTCAGCCCCACGCCCACCCTACCCAAACTCAGGGGTGCCTCCTAGCACAGCGCCTGACGCGTGCTTGTCTCCGTCCATCGTGCGTGATGTGACGTAGCGCGTGCTAGGTTTCGCTCGAGTGCTCCGTGAGCCTGGGCAGATAGGTTCGTGGTGGAGGTGCGTGCCCCCAGTCGGTGCCGACTCACAGCACCTCTCTGCACGAGACTGGAACCGGCCCGCAGGGTTACCTACCATGTCATGGCGGAGCCGCTCTGCATAAGAGAGATGAGGCAGTCTGCTTCCATGAAGACTGACACCCAGAGAAGCAGTTCACCTGCGGATGGAAGTTGGAGCCGGTCCCCTGGCGTGGCATTAGTGGAAGCGGATCACGGGATCTTTTCTCCCGTAGATGGTGATAGGTTTGATTAAACCACCAACCTTTCGGTTTGCCTGGCTCCCCCAGATAAGTAATTCTGGGTGGAGTGTCTGCAGACTCAGAGCAGCACTAGAGGCCAGAGCAGATGTAACCCATGGGGTTTGCCAGGCTTACCCTTCACAGAAACAGACGGCCACGTCATTCTCTCGCAGAGTGGCTGGTGCATCCCAACCCTCCACCTTTCCTTCAGCAACGGAATAACTTCCTCCACTAGGTACCCTTCTCAGCCTCCATTTCCCTATTTGCAAAACTGGGATCCTAGCAGCACCCGATTACAGAACTATTCCAAGGCTTTGGGCTGTCTACAAAGGACTTGGTGTTGAAGAGCCCTTAGCAAGGGCCGTGTTGCACCTCCTCCTCCCAGCCCTGACCGACCTGGGGCTGAGGCAGCTAATGCCGGCCGCTGGAGTGGTCTGAGAGCGGGACCAGGAGGGGATGGAGGCAGAATCGGAGGACGCCTAGTTGAGGAGACATTCTGTTTTTGCTTCAAGACACAGAGAAAATTTAAGTATGGTATGTCAGACAGTCACCAAACTCTCAAAGGCAGGACTGCTGCCTGGCCAGGGTCAGCGAGGTGGGAGAGATGTCTTCTGTTTTCTGTGAACTTCTGTGGTCTCACCCCAAGCCGGCATCACTAGACCCTGCCTCGTGTTCCTGACATTCTGCCTGTGATCCATGTGTTTTTCTTCCCATTCTGTGCAGGAGCACAGGGAAGGATTTGGTAGAAAAGCCTTTAGTCATTCCTGATGTAAGGCTCTTGAAGGCAGCAGGTTGCCTGAGTTTTCTTTGAATGGCTGTAAGTTATCTGTTAATTACTCCAGACGATTTTATCTCCTTGGTAGGAAGGAGGGTGGTGCTGGCTTGGTTAAAATCAACACCTGGAGCTGCATTCCCAAGAGAAATGGCGGTAAGGTCAAACTGATGGGTAGGTGCCCTGGTGCCCGTCTGTGTATCAGTAGGCATCTCTGAAGAGAAGGCCGGCAGATGGGAGTCCCACCTGGTGTGTTGACAGTGTCACGTCTTCCTTGCACAGTCCATTGATTCTTCAGCTGTGCCTGTTAAGGGTTCTGAACAGTTTTATCATCAGAACCATCTTGAATATGAGGCTGTGGGGAGGAGGGAGAATTCGGGAACATGGGATGGATTCAATTAGCAGGAACAAAAAGTGATAGAAAAGCACCGGCCAGCTCAGTAGAAAGATGAGACTTTGTACTTCCTTAAAGGTTACTGTCACGGGCACCACAGGGGCAGTTCTCCCCTGCCCAGGAAGGTCGCTTCAACTCTGTGTTGGCTTGGTGGCAGGAGTTTGGTACTTGGGGTTCTTGCCCTGGGAGAGCAGTGAGTGCAGCGCGTGGTTGCTGAGTGGAAAGGGCAGTGGTTTGGGAACGCACCAGCCATCTGCCGAAGAAAGACACTAGAGTCAACTTAGGGAATGCTCACAGGATCAGAAGTCCATGGCCTGTTTGGTCGCTTTGAGTGGGAATCGACTGACTTGAAGTGGCGGGGGTGGTTTGGCCAGGCCCCTTGTGACAGTGAGAAAAGACGCTCATGGTCCTGCAGTCTGCAGATGGTAGTTGTGCAGACGTGTTTGGACTAGTGTCTTAGTAAGGCCGCAGTGAAGAAGAGTGGACGATTTCGGAATCCGGGCCTCACAAGCATTAAACATGACTTTACTTCTGAGCACCGACTGGGTTATCACCTGCGCTTTAACTGTTCCCCAAACCGTCAACAATGGTATTTGTGATACCTGAGCTGGGTGAGCTCCATCAGAGCGACCAAGCACTTGGCAACAGTGCCACCAGGACTCTGAGCCACAAGAAGCTGATTAACCCCTGTATCACATGGTGGTTATACTACAATCAAGAGCCAGGGGCAAGACGCCAGTGTCGTTCCAATGAGCTTGCTTCAGATATTTTTCTGGTCTGGTGCAATGTCTGATTTTCTCCAGGCACTGTTCTCTGTTCCAATCAGGTTTGAGTCAACGAGGCTTGTTTGGAAGCCTCTGCCCCTGACTCCCAGGTTCCTGCTGGTGGTTGGAGGACTGGCCCTGAGGCTGCTGCCGCGTCTCCCAGATGGGCCCCACTACCCTGGTTGCTGCTGCACTCTCTCCTCCTTGCTTCCTGCCTGGCTGCTTTCCAAACTAGCCACCTCAGTTCCTGTCTCCGGAGCCGCCCCTGTGCCAAGGCTCAAATGGCCGTGACCTTGACAGAGCCAGAGGCGGGTCTTACCAAGCACCTC
>PVJH01025862.1:0-11509 GCA_004026705.1 Nesogale talazaci | reverse complement strand
ATGCCCTTCCTGCCATCCCATGGCTAGGCCTCTGTACGAGCTCCACAGCCACACTCAGTACTGTGTGGAGGTGCTGGGTGGCTCATAGAAAGAACTCCATCATCAGATGTTCTGGTCTGGGGTTTGGAGTCAGGTTGTGTTATACTTGGCCTGCCAGTATTACTTCTTTCTTGGCATTCAGTGATCATATGCGCGCGCACACACACACACACACACATATATATATATGTGTGTGTGTATATTCCACATAATTTTCTTAATGTCCAGTGAATTTATTTTTGCAAATACAAGTACTTGGTTTGGATTAGTGCTTAAACTAAAGTGACCAAACATCCCACTTTTTAACAATTTAGCAACGTCCCACAGCGCTTTAAAATTAAATATATTACAATACTATTTTTGCATTTTTGAAAGTTTTTATTGCTCCATGTAATCCAAATTTTTAATCAAGGACACCCCTCTCCCTCCCCCACCTCACAGTCAATGGTGTCCTGTTTAAAATCCAGTCACTTTAGCTTAAAGACAAGATCAGCAGTTGGAAGCCACCAGCTACTCTGAGGGGAGGAAAAAGAGGTTGGCTGCTCCCATTATGATTCATAGCCTGGCAACGATGTAGGGTCCTTGGGAATCAGAATTGATTCCACAGTGTTGGGCCTGATAGATAAGAACCCTCCAGTGGTGAAATCCATTAAAGTCAGAAGCTCTAGTTCCGCCAGGGGCAGGTTGGAAGAAAGGCCTGGAGAACGACATCTGAAAAACCCAGCATGGATGGGAACCCCTGTGGCACGTAGTTCTGCTGTGACACTCGTGGGCCACCATGTGTTTGTCCCAGCCAACTCATAGGCAACAGGTTTTGCAGTCGGGCTGCTCTACTAAGGGGACCCCGGATAGCACAGTGAGCGTGACTGCTAGTCAGAACCATAGATACTAGCAGCTTCTTGTCAGTGATGTAGTAGTCTGCTTCCATAAATACTTAGAACTTTGGCTACCCTGTTGGGTAGTTCTAGTGTAAAGTGACCAGACATCCCACTTTTTAACAACTTGTCCCTTGTCCCGCAGCATTTTAAAATTAAATATATTACAGTACTATTTTTGCATTCTATGAATATTTTTGTTGCTTCATACAGACCAAATTTTTAATCAAGAACCGCCCCCCTCCCCTGGTCACTAGTGTCCTGCTTAAAATCTGGTCACTTTATATCTAGTATCACCTGTAGAGTTGCTCTGACCGGAAACCACTTGCCAACAGTGGGTTCTAAGCTACTAACAGAAACCAGTGTTCAAGAGTCTTGGGCGACAGTGGTTACCTGTTGGCCTGTGACCCACAAGGTTTGCAGTTCGAGACCACCAGCCATCTCGATGGTAGAAAGAAAGGGTGTGCTTTTTATCCCTGTACACAGTCTTGGGAACTGTTCTGCCCTGCTCTATTGGGTCAGTATCAACTAGAAGACAGTGTGTGCGTGTCCAGCCCCCACCTTCACTAACTGGGGGAAACTTGAGTCCTGGCCTTCCTTTGGGAGTCTCTAAGGAAGTACCACCTGCCTCTGCCATCCCGGTGGACACCTAAAGACAGGACTGGGCAAGAGTGCTGACTCACCTGTGGCCACATTCTTCTTCTAATCATCAAACAGGTAGACTGGGTTTGGATGGGCATCGCTCTGAGACCTTCGGCAGTATCTTTTCTTTGACACCTAGCTCACCGAGAAGCTACAGAGTTAAGCCACTGTGAAAGATGTCACCTTTCAGAAGTGAATAGCATCTTAATTGGCCCCTTTGAAAACATGTCAAAGGGAGGTTTTTTGTCCCCGTGGCACACCTCACTGTTTGGACCTGGAGCAGGGGTGCTCTGGGGAAACTGGTCCCCCTTCTGAATGTGTTTTCTGGCTTCAAACAGAGTGGCTGTTAAGACTATTGGCTCGTGACCCAGTTTTTAAAGTACATCCATACAGGGTAGGGTGGATTGGTAAGCAGGCAGTTTAAAAAATGAGGTCATGATAAGCCCAGATGCAGCAATTTTTAACTGTGCGTCACCAGTGCAATTAATCTCATTAATGTGTTGGGCCCGGGCCTGTGCCCCTTGCCCCCGGGTGTGCGAGGGGCTTCAAGGGGCCTGCTTGGAAGGACTCTGCTTCTTTGATGATGTAGATGAATAACAGAAGCATGCACAGCCTCAAGTGTGGTATTATGAGGAGCTCTGCAGAGAGCTTCAAGTGGACGATGAGAGACACAGAAGAGGACAGATCCCAATGCTGGAGGCCCAGCATCAGAGTCAGGCGGATAGGAACGGAGCTCCCCAGGTTCAGAGCCCAGCATCAAGCTCGTGCCAGCACAGTGTCCCCTGAGGGGCTTTAGAACCCCTACAAAGGTCAAGGAGCTAGTGGAGATTCAGGAAATGGCCAACCACGGAAGGGGGTTCCAAGGACAGGGAGGTGAGTGAGGGGTGCTGTGGGCAGGAATGCTTGCTGGGTGGGATGATGGAGAGGGGGTGAAATGTTCTACGTGAAGGGGAGGCGGTGAGCAGCAGGGTGAGGGTGAACACACTGGGGGTGCTGGCAGGGTGGTATGGTGAGGGCGGGTCAGGTTCCAAACTCAGAGTCGCACCCCTATGGGACAGGGTAGAAGGCCCCCTGTGGGTTTCGGAGGCTGTGACCACATGGGTCGAAAGCATCCATAGGCGGAGACGCTGGCCTTGTCATGAGCAGTCCTGCCTGTGACCGCCGTGCCTCCAGGGCCCTGGGGAGGGACTGAGAAGTGGGTAAGGATTGCATACTTGGCCTTCTCCTCTCCCCGCCCCTGTCTTACGAGTGCATTTAAGAGAGGGCTAGAGTCGTACTCCAACCTTATAAGGTTGCTTCTTAGTTCTATTTTTGGAGTCTACCCCCCCCCTTTTTAAAAAAAAACAAAAAAAACAAAACCAACAGTACCAGCTGCTGTCAAGTTCATGGTAACGGCAGCCCTGTGCCTGTCCAAGCAGAACTGTAGTCGGTGGCGCTTTCTGTGGCCAGATTTTTGGAAGAAGGTCATCCGGCCTTTCTTCTGAGGTGTCCTGTTGGTGACTCTCCCCTCTGCTGTTCTTTCCATGCCTTACCACAGAGCCTTGGGAAGGAGGAGGTGGCTTAAAGCCATTGAGTCCTGCGGAGGGGGGTTGGGTAATCCGATATCATCTAAATGAATACGGAATGCACTCCCTAGGTAAATCATGCCTAAGCGGGAAGAAATAGCCTCCTTGTGCATAGTACACTCATTTGCTCATAATTAATTAATGAAGCCACGCTCACGACATTAGGGATCCAGTAAGGCGTCCTGGCTCTGCTGGCCTAGGTTTCCGAATGGCAGGCCTCTAGCGGTGTAGGGAACCTTGGAATCTCCAAATCTCCAAGGGGAGCTGCAGCGGGGAGGAGGAGGTGGAGGAGGAGGGCCTGAATACCTAGAGGAGGAAGTTACTCCATGACTGAAGGGGATCCCCTTCTCTGCCCCAGACGGTCTTGGAGGAGGAGTGTCCCACAGGGACCCTGGTCCTCATGCCCTCCAGCCGCCTCCACACTGTCCTCGACTTTCCTGCCCCAGAAAACAATGAGGAGCCTATTGGGGACTGCGGAGGCTTCTCTGCCTCTGCCATGGGCACCCCAGCAGAGTGGCCACTTGGTGAGGCTGCATTGAAAGACCTGCTTCGAGTTACAGTTGGCCAAGACAAGCCCCAGAACTCTTTCCCCACCAGTGGAAAGAAAGCCTCAGCATGGTATCCTGCCTTTTAAAAACACCCTCCTGCCTGTGGGGGGACCCCCCCACTCCTGTGTGAATCAGTCAGGACTGCACACCAAGATCAGTGCGGAGCACCAGACATGCCCCGGCGACTCATGAGTGCTGGGCTGGTAGCAGGGGGGCAGGGAGGCCGACAAGCTGGGGGCTGCGCAGCCAACCACGAACCCCCCAGGATGAGTTCTTATGGGTTCTAGAACAGCTAGTTGTGTTTTCACGTCATTGGTGTTGAAAAAGTTTTCCTTGTGGAGTTTCTTGCCCTTCCTTAGTCTTTCTGCACACGGGGGCATAGCACTGTCGCACTAGTGATTCTGACAGTAGCCTTGCTTCCATCTGGCGGCCTCCCCTCCCCAGTTCCAGGCCTCAGGAACACATAGACCTCGTGCACATGCACAGCCTCCACCCAGGATTTCCCAGACAGATCAGGGAGAAAGGTCTGGCGATTTCTCTCCCCAAAGGAGTTAGTGCAGCCCCTGTGACTGGTAGCGGTCTGATCTGCAGCCCCTAGTGCGGCGGGTGGGGCAGCCCCCAGCAGCAGTGTGTTCTGTTGTGCCAGGAGTCGGATGGGGAATGGGGGCTCCTTAGGCAGTGATGTCACAGTCTGGGTTTGCCCTGCCCAGTGCAGAACCACATGTGTCTAGTGACATGTAAATCCTTTCAAATGAAATGAATTGTAGAATTCAGTTCCTCATTTCAGGTGCTACTCACCACCTGGCTTCTCATCGGAGCAGGTGAACAAATGTTGGCGGTTCCGTGTAAATAGCCCTCTGTCCCTCGTGGTGCTAATGTGCGTTGACTGGAACCGAGCCAGGTGGACACCCAGTGGGACTTGACAGGACAAGCCTGTTCAGTTGGATATTCATCAGAGAGGCTGGGGCTATTGCATCCCTAAAAGAAGCCGCAGAACAGTCTACCTACAAGACCCCTTCCTCCCTCCCCCCCCCATTTCAGTCTGACTTTGGAACACCTGATGACTGAGGGATGTGCAGGGGTCTGGTCACCACTGGTCAGGGGTTCAAGTCCACCAGCCCTGCTCCTGTGGTCTCCTGTGGAGTCACTGTGCGTCAGCATGAGCTTGGCGGCGCTGGCTGTTTTCTGTAGGCAGAACATGGCGGGACGAAGTCGGAGATGAGACTGTAGGAAAGGTAGACTCATGGAGTCCAGCTTCACTTGGAAAAGACACCATTTGCCTTGGTCAGTTGACTTTTCTCCGACACAGACTGGACCCCAACCCAGGCCAGGGGGCAAAGTGGCTGTGCTTATGCGCATGGGCCTCCCCTCAGCAGAGAGGGATGGAGACTCGGTTTCTTGTCTGGCCCACCCCGGTGTCAGGCCCTGTGCATGTGAGCCCATGCCGAGAGCATAGCTTCTTTCCTGGGGCGGTCTGCGGTGCGATGCCTGTGGGGAGTAAAGATGGCCAGGCTCTCAGCCAAGCAAAGTGGGGAGGCAGGGACCCTGGTGGTCTCTCGCAGCCTCGGTCCTTGGCAGAGAACATGGTACCCGGTTGGCACTCAATAAATTGCTGATGAGTAATGGCTTGTCCTATATTTTACAGCAGCCCATTAAAGGGTATTGTTGAGCACGTTTCACAGATAGGAGGAAATGGAGACTGGGGTTAATAGCTGCCTCTGGCCCCTCATCTAGAAAGTGACTCCGACTTCCATTGCCATGGAGTCGGCGAGGCCAGGAGGAGGGTTTGTGAGGCTGTCACTGGTCGTGGGGCAGCAGACAGCTTCACTCTTCTCCCTCGGAGAGGCTGGCGGACCACCAGCTGTGTGACGAGCAGCCCGCCCGCTGCCACGAGCACAGAACAGACTAAACAAAGCACCCCCGCTGCCTTCGAGTGGACGCCGGACAGGGCAGAGCTCGGCTATGCGAGTTTCTGAGACACGATTTCTAGGGAAGTTCCGAGGCACTAACTCTTTTTTCTCCCCTCTGTTAGCAGCCCAAACCGTGCACACCCTGCTGTATCATCGCACTCCACAGAGTGTGTATTCTGCATAACTTCAGAATTACAGAAAAGTTGCAACAATGATGCAGACAGTAATTTCTCGAAGACCCCCTATAGGACAGACAAACTTGCCCTGTAGAGAAGAGTCTGCTACTCGGTAGCCCTATAGAAGAAAATGGCCAGGTGGTTTCTCCCTTGGATAATTCTTGGGTTCGAACCACATACCCTCTTCTGGTAGCAGCCAGACGCTTAACCAGACCTCCTCTGTCCGCCTCGCTCCTTCCACCCTGCAGGGCAGGCATCTGTGCTTGGAAAGTTTGATTTGTAGGTGGGGTCGGACCATGTCCCTTTTGCACAGTCTGAGTCAACACCCCATGAGGACTTCAGTGCCTCTGCGGTAGGGGAGGGTCACATGGGAGGAGGGCAGAGATGTGACACCCCCCCCTCCCAGGAACTGCTGCTCCCCATGAGCCACCTATAACAGGCTTGCTGGATTTAAAAAATGAAGAGAAGAGTATAGCGTTTATAATTGTGCCTGGAAGAATGCTGCCCCGCCCCCTGAGAAATTTGAGGGTCTGGGAAATATAAAGCGAAAGTGACTTGTAGCTTACTGTGGCATTCACATAATCACTTGAAACTTGGGCAGAGAGACAGAGTCTAGCCTGTCAGTTAGGTCGCAGCTTGATGACATCATTTGGAGGCGCCACAGAGATAAATAGCTCACTGGAGGCCAGACCCAGTCTCTCTGCTTCCCCTTTCCTGCTGTTCAGATACTTGGAGAACTGGAGGAGTTATGTGCCAGTGTTAAGAGGTTGCCACTGGATCCACAAGACCTTTCTACCCACTAGCCTGTGATCTTCCTGCATTTGGCATCATAATTCATGGAATAACATTGGATATATGTGCTAATATCGAACTTACGGACTTGATCTGAACTGGGGTTTTTACTCGATATAACTGCTCTCTGATATAACGCTCTATTTTTCCCCTTCCTGTAAATAATTTAAAGTCTATTTGTCATCCTTTATGGGAGTTTTCTGGTTGAGTCTGATGGGGCACCTCGCCCTGGTCCCACAGTCTGTTTTTAGTGGTCCCTGGAGACTTCATTGCTCTGCTCCCCTTGATGCTCTGTTGCACACCCCCAGTATCTGACTTCAGCGTGGTGAGCTCAGGGCAGGTACAGTTTCTGCAGTATGTCTCTAATGTCTCTAATGTTGTCCCTTGGGGTGCTGTGGCTCAGTGAGGAACATTGTGTCTCGTGGTGGGGCCAGCCCTATGGTCCTCTCTGTGCATTGGCTGCTCTGAGCAGAGATAATGTCCTCAGGACTTGGTGGTCCAGGATGTGCTTCACTCTTTTTTCCCTCCCCCCTCATTGGCTCCAGTGTGCTCTGATCAGACACATCCTCTCCTTGAGCTGTACTTACCGTGCTGCCCTCTGAAGTGGATTCTTCTGGGTTGGGGGGAAGCTCTTATACACATGAGTATCTATGAATTTGTTTCTCTATTCTGCCCCGACTAACACACTACCAAAGGGACACTGTCGGATGAGGTCTTGTACCCTCACTGCCTTCTGAGAACAATCCCCGTGTGGCACCTGCCTGCTCTGCACCCTGTCCTGCTGCTGCTTCACTGGCACAGCCAGAGTCACGTTTATACTCGGCATTTAATCTCTTCCACGCCCACCACATGGTTTTTTATAACCGAGCTCTTCTTGTTTGACCACCCTCCGCACCTGTTGTCTCTGCTTTCCCCCTTTAACTTAACTATCACACCTTCTGCATTTCCTTTTCTTTTCTCCCTCCTCCCAGTTATCCAACCAGGCCCCCAAAGGCCACGGTCCCCCTGTGGGGGGCAGCAGTGGTTCGTGGATAGAAGTCTTGTCTTCCATGTGTGGAGTTCTGATTCCTGGTAGTGCACCCCCATAGAGCTATCACCGCACATTGGAGGCTTATGCATTGTTAATGGTGCCTCACAGGGGCCAGTGCGCCTCCAGACGGAGGTAGGCTAGGAAGACAGACTTGGCAAGCTGCTTCGCAGATGAGTCCTTGAAAATCCCTGGAGTGCCACAGTCTGATCTGCAACCGGGCAGCGCTTTGTTCACTTGTGCACAGGGTCACCAAGAGTGGGAGGTGCTCAGCAACCTCACACCACCCTGCTCTCCATTTTGACCCAGTGGATTTGGAGAAAGGCGAGGAGGAGACTTGGAACCTCACCGGGGCATTTCCACCCTGTCCGGTAGGGTTGCTGCGGCTTGGCATAGACTCCAGGACAGTGAGTTTGGTCCTGGTGCTCACGCCGATTCAGCCTGTGCTAGACAGTAAGCACCAGGAGGGTGGGGCCATAGCTGCCTTGGGAGAGCTTGGATCCCAGGCTTTGGAAAGCACTTGCCTGGCATGCTGCAGGAGCTCAGCAGGAATTGTTCGTTGTTGAATGAACAGACCTTGGTCTGTGGCTGGTGGGGGGCGACTAATTAATCGAAAAATACAGGATCACAGCCTTTATGGTTTCAGTACCTCTCCGGTAGGTTTTTCTTTATTTGCTCTCATAATAAGGAGATCTTCAGTCTGGAAAGGGGCCTTTGTAGAGTCCGGGGCCCACCGCTTTTCTGTTCCAGCCCCTCCAGCGAGCTTGGGTTTCAGCCCCAGATCCAAGCATCACTGTTAGGTAACCCTGCCATAGTTAGTACTTAAGAGGAATCCAGGGTAAGTCTTTATTGCTTCTGAGTCTCAGGAACTGTTCTCTGGCCTGCTGCTTAGCGGGGTGGAAGAATGGTGTGTCTGGTAGGTGGGTAGACTCTTGGTGACATTTAGTCCAACAGAGAGGGATGTTGTCTGATCCTACATGCCAGGACCCATGGTGCCTCTCTCCTGCCCACCCACCTCACCCAGGGGCTCCTTAACCTTCGTTGGTCAGCTGTTTGTCTCCCAGTGCTGTGTCCAGAGCAAGCAAGCTGGGCAGTCTTCTCTTGGGAGCTCTAAGGTTTCCACTAGCAAGCTTTGGGAAGTCCATCTCCAGGCCTTTTGCAGCCAGATCCTCCCAAACAGGAAGCACGGACACAGTGGACTCAGAGGCAGGGCTTCCTAATGGCAAGGCCGGTGGTTCAAAACCACCAGCTGCTCCTTGAGAATAAGGCGAGGCTGTCTGCTCCCAGGAGGATTTCCGTTTAGGAGGAACTGCGCTCTATTCTGAGGGGTACTCTGAGTTGGAAATGACTGGGTGATAGTGGGTTTGGTTTTTAGTGCATTCTCATCATTTGCCAAGAAGCAGGGAAAGGTTTGTAAGCCCCAGGGCAGAGGGTGAATGGTGAGAGGCTCGAGGAACAGAAAGAGCCTGGGTCTTCGTAGGGGCCTTTCAAGCACCTTTTGGCCCTGCTACCTCCTTCACATTGCACATCTGTGAGAACCTGTCTCTCCTTGTGGATGTTTAGCCTACTGTCTTTGGACAATTAATACTTGAACATGGAAACAGAAACTACTTCATCTTTGGCTTTCATTGTGGCTGCTAGCTGGCTAATTGTAGATTAGACAGAGCAGGGCATGCAGAGGGAGACAGTGTGTATTTCAGGTTTCTTTGAAGATCGTCATTGAGGCTTCTGACAGGTTATTTTAATCCATAGCTCTTTCTTTCCTGTTGGGTCCCCCCTCCCACCCCCCCCACCCCCAACCAGTGACATCAACAAATAGATTCATCTGGCATTTTACTTGGGCAGGTTGTCCCCAAGAGACCTACAGTCCTGCCGCAGAGCCAGCAGACGCACGCTTATCCTGCGCTGACGTCCCCTGGGGTTACTGTACAAACTGACCTGACACACTTCCCAAGACAATACTGAAACGAAAGCATTACACAGCGAACACATTCACCGTCAGGACACCGCCTTCGGAGTCTTAGGTCAATGTAGCAGAGACTTAGAGGATCAAGAGCTGTGTGAGACTCTGTGTGGTGCTCTTGCAAGTCCAGGAGTTGCCCTCCTGTGTGGATTTATACTTTCAGGCTGCAGTGGGTCGTGGGGGCAGTGCTGACGCGTATGATGACCAGCTGGGAGGATGGGGTGTGATGTGTCTGCTTACAGGAAGAATGCTTCAGGGGTTCTCAACCTTCTTAAGGCCTTAACCCTTTCATACAGTTCCTCATGCGGTGGTGACCCCACCCCCACCCCCCAAATAAAACAATTTTCCTTGCTACTTTATAACTTCATAATTTTGCTACTGTTAGGAATCGGGGGACCCCTGTGAAAGGATCGTTCGACTCCCAAAGGGGTTGCGACCCACAGGCTGAGAACTGTTGCTTTCAAGGGTTTTCCTTGGGGCTGGGAGCTGGAAATGCACCTCATCAGATTGTCATCTCGCTTCCTCCCTTGCTCTGCTACACGACGTAAAGACCCTTCTTGGAATTTCCACTCAGATTCTAATCTGACTTTATCTTAGTTTCCAGACACCCTTCCACACCCACACCCTGGGAGGCCTCATTGATTTAGGGGAAAGAACGTACAGGGTCAGAAATAGCATGAAGCTGGGTGTTTTGAGTTAGTGAGGTTGTCCTTGGAGAAGCCACTGGGCCTCTCTAAAGCTCAACGTCCCTACCTGTCAAATGGGGGCGCTGCGGAGCTCATTGTGGTGAGGGTCAGTGCCAGGGCTGGTATGGAAGGACTTAGAGGGCTCAACTTGTGAGGGTCCATGGGCTTTGGGGGTCAGATTGCAGTGAAGTTCTGTGGCTACCACCTAAGAGGTCATTTCTTTTTATTGCTTGGAAGTTGATCTTCTCTTTTGGAAACTTGGAGTAATAATTCCAAGTTGGCTGTGCTGCTGGGTGAGTTAATTGTGGTCTGCTTGAGTTGATAGATAGGGACCTGCCTCTATCTATCTATCTATCTATCTATCTATCTATCTATCTATCTATCTATCCTCTATCATCTACCTACCTACCTACCTACCTAATCACCTACCTACCTTATCTATCTATCTATCTATCTATCTATCTATCTATCTATCTATCTATCTATCTATCTATCTACCTATCTATCGTATTTATCTATGCACGCCTGCACCTTACCGGACAGATGACCCATGAGTCAGGAGCCTAACTTGAAGGTTTCCACAATCTTTGAAATAAGTCTCTATCAGGTTCAAGGGGGACTTCAAAATGTTCATGCAAACTAGGGGCAATCTATCTGCGTTTTCTGGCATTTTCATATGGAGATTTGGTTGGAAGCTAACCTGCCCCTCTGATACTTATGTGTGTAGTTTGGTCCAGAGTCAGGAACAGTTAGTTCCATGTCTATTACTAACGACCATACTATAGTTGCCAAATCAGAATTGACTCCGTGGCCATGGGTTTGATTTGGTTTTGTACATAATTTTTAGACCCCCCGGATGATACAGATGGTTTGCGTTTGTCTACCACCCAAAAGGTGGGTTGTTTGAATCCACATGTAGAACGCTGTGAAAGAAAAGGCCTGGCCATCTTCTTCCATAAGATTGCTGCCAGTGGTGGTAGAGTCTGTTCAGATTCATGTGTGATAAAAAGAACTGCCTCACAGGGTTTCCAAAGTTGTGGCCTTGATAAAGTATATCAGAAGTGTATCTTCTGGGTGGGTTTGAACTGGCACCCTTACAGCTAATAGTTGAGCGCTTAGCCATTTGTGCCACCCTGGGAACCCTTCCCGAAGATTACAGCCATGGACACGCTATGGGATGCTGTTCGACTCCGGCTAGCCCCATGCCACTGCCGTGAGTCAGAATGGGCTTGACAGTGATGGGAAGAAGACTACGTTTTTCAACCCTACTGTTTGCTGACGAATAT
>PVJH01025861.1:0-30810 GCA_004026705.1 Nesogale talazaci | reverse complement strand
CTGACACAGGTTTAGGTGAAAAAACGTGGGACACTTTTCAGGACAGATTAGTAATGAGCACAGTGAGTCCGTGGTTACCAGGTGGATCACATAATCCCTTCCTTGTTAATTAGCATTTAAAGCGACAGTTTTGCACAACACACACAGAAACTCTAGGAAATGTCCCACTTACTTTTCAGTCTCTCCCAGAAAGAAGATAGGTTGGGGGTTGAATGAATCTAGCATTCACTCCATGCTGTCCTTACAGACGCTTGTAATTTCTGCATGTCAAAAACCAAAAACTCTTCACATGGTTTCGAACATGGTGTTCTATTAAAATGACAGCACATGTTTCTTGCTGTGAGTTAAAAACAACACAAACTGGATCTTATTATAATTTCATTTTGTACTTATAATAGTGAGGATGCGTGTATTATTGTTGAAGTCATTAGTGTCATTTTCCCATGAAAACTATAGTTTTCTCTTGTTTTTCTTCTGGATCATTAAACCGTCTTATTAAATTTCGTTGTATGTATGGCATAAATTAAAAAGGGATTCCTTCTAGGGTTCCACTCATACGTGCATGTGTTTATTCTGAATAAAACATGGCTAAATATGTCTGTAGGCAGTGGAAGGCTGCAGACAAGATAGCTCAGAGATGCACTTGCTTTCATCTCGTTGTTGTTGTTGTTGTTGTTGTTCGGTGAGTCAGCTCTGACCCATGGCTACCCTGTGCACACAGAAGGAGACGCTGCCTGGCCCTGTGCCTACCGCACCATCGTGCCTATGCCTGAGTCCACTGTGCAGCCACTGTGCCAGTTCATCTCATGGAGGGCCTTCCTCTCCTTCACTGCTGGGGTAGTTCCATAATCTGGTGTCGGATTTCGAGAATTCAGAGCGAAGGGGTGGAGTCTAGCCTGTCAATCAGGTTGTAGCTTGATGACCTCATTTGGAGGCACCAAGAAGAGAAACAGCTTGCTGGGGCAGGACACAGGCTCATTCCCTTCAAGACATCCTTGTCTGTCGAGACGACACATGGAACTACGCTAGTGCCCTGAGCTGGGGGAGCCATGTAGGGACCCCTGCCAGCACTGAGACGCTTACAGTGCCCCAAGATTTGTCACCCAGTGGCCTGTGATCTTCCTTTGGTGTCATTGCATGTGTTTCTTGAGTCTGAAGAGGACTTTATAGATTGGTATTGGACATATGAACTAATATCAGACTTAGGGACTTGATCTGGAATGTTGCTTCAATATTCAATTGCTCTTGCATATAAACCCTTTCTTAAACACATATGAATGCGTCTTTAAGAATTTGTTTCTCTAGTCTACCCAGACTAACACCATTGCTCAACTATTTTACCAAGCGTGGTGTCCTCCAGGCTCTGTCCTGACAACAGTTCTCCTTATTCAGTGTCCAACCTTCAGATGCATAGGAGGCAATGGAGCATTCTATTGCTTGAATCAAGGACCCCTTAGTCCTCAAAGCAACATCCTTGCTCTTCAATACTCTAAAGAAGTCTCATGTAGCAGAGTCACCTACTGCAATGTCTTTGGGTCTCTTGGCTGCGGCTTCCATGAGCATTGATTGTGGATCCAAGAAAGACAAAATCACCAACAACTTCAATCCATTGAGCATGATGGAACCTACTTCAATCCATTGAGCATGATGGTTCAATTGTGAGGATATTGGTCTTTAAATTGAGTTTATTGAAGGCTACAATTCTTGATTTTCATCAGTCTCCTTAGAATGCCTTAAAAACACATTAAAAAATGATTCATTAAAACAGCGGCTTCTGAAGAGATCTGCTGGGCCAGTTCCATTTACGGCACACATCCATTTAATTCTGAGAGATAACTCTTATAGATTTTCTGAAAGGATATATGATGACTGTAGGGGCTTATAACGAAATGTGAAAGCATTTAAAACTGTGTCGGTGAGAAAAGATCCTGGAAAGTTGTGCTCAGGAATTCTTTCCATGACAGAGACCTTGCTCCTTTTCTGAGGGTAGAAAGGGTTATCCTGTGCGAGTCTCACTGGGGCTGTACCCGCCGATCCCTAACCCTGACCTCTCTCTCCCCTTCAGAGCTCTGTCGCTGTTTGCTGTTTCCTAAATCAAGGGACATTGGAAGTGAACAGGACTTGAGTCCCTTGAGGATGCCAAAGCTGTCATTTTACACCCACTTTAGAGAGACGAAAACACGACCTTCAGAACTGTCTAGTCCTAGATGGAGTGTAACAATAGCTTCACATTTGGGTTTTATGTTTAATGAAGGGGCCTGTGATTTTTGTAGCAATGACTTGTATATTAAACACTGCATGTTATGAGCAGCTAAATCCCCCCCCGCCAAATGTGTCATTATTTAGACTTTGCTTATGAAAGTTTTTTTTTTTGTCATGGATGGATTTATTTTTATATTGTGAAATCTATCACATTTTTTTTATTGTTTCTAGACTTTACATCAAATTTAGAAAAGCCTTACCCACACTGAAATTCTTTTCAATTGTTCCATAATTCCTGAAAGTACTTGAAACATTTTCCATTTCTACATTTTTATGTTTATGCCTGCAATTTAATTTGTTTAATATAAAGTATCAATCCAACTAATTTATCCTAGTTTCCCAGATGTCATAACAGATATTAATGAACGCTGAGCCCCGGTGGTGTAGTGGTTGTGTGCGGGACTGTGGCCCACTGGGTTGGAGGTTCAAATCCAGCAGCAAGGCTGGGCCTCCTCCTCCCACCACCAGAGGGCAGTGATGCCCCAAAACAAACAAAAAGAACAAATTTGGCTGAGCCCCGGTGGCGTAGTGGTTGTGTGTGGGACTGCAGCCCACTGGGATGGAGGTTCGATTCCAGCTCCACGGAGCACCACCTGAGCTCCTACTCCCACCACCTGAGGGCAGTAATGCCCCCCCCCCAAAAAAACCCAGATATTAATGAACAAACTATACTTTTCTCCACTGAAATAGCTTTGTTCTGTGCTGAAATCTCATATCGGGAAAAATAATAACAGTAGAAAAATCTCATATCTGGAACTATTTCTGACCATTCTATTCTTATACAATAATCTGTTTAGTCATATATCAGTACCACACTATTTTTTTTAAATTATGAAACGTTTCACGAATTTGCATGTCATCCTTGCACAGGGGCCATGTTAAGCTTCTCTGTATTGTTCCAATTTTAGTATATGTGCTGCCAAAGTGGGCACAGTACCACACTATTTTAAATATCGTAATCTTCTGTTTTGCTATTTCATAATGCTAGTTTGTCTTCATAGCATTCTCAGAAATTTCCTCACTAATTTTTCTTTTTTATCATAGGAACATTAAATTCATTATTCTATACTTAAAATCCTGATTTTTTTTTTGTCTTGTGTGGGGTTTTTTTTTGCATCAGTGCCCTCTGGTGGGAGTGGGAGGTCCAGCCTTGCTCCTGGAGAGCTGCTGCTGGATTTGAACCGCCAACCCAGTGGGCCGCAGTCCCGCACACAACCATTATGCCACCGGGGCTCAGCCCAAAATCCTGATTTTTAAAATTGTGATTGCATTACATGTATTGATTAACTTACAGAGAACTGGCATTTGTATAACAGTAAGTTTTCCTATCCAAGAATATATTGTGCTTTTCTATGTATTTGAAACTTCTCTTCAGGATATTTTTTTTGTGTGTGTGCTGACATATTTCTTTTTTTGGGGGAACATCACTGCCCTCTGGTGGTGGGAGTAGGAGGCCCAGCCTTTGCTCCTGTGGACCACTGCTGGAACTGAACCTCTATCCCAATGGGCCACAGTCCCGCGCACAACCACTATGCCACCCAGGCTCAACCGGTGCTTATTCCTCGATAGTTCTCTTCGTTGTTCTTATTTTAACTGGGTCATTCATTTCTTCCATTATATCTTTTGACTATGTTGTTTATATAAATGGAAGCTTTTGATTTTGAGATGAATTATACACAGATTGTCACAGTAGCTGCAAATATGGGCTCAAACATAGCAATTGAGAGGATGGATGGTTCAGGACAGGACAGTGTTTCTTTCTGTTTTCCATAAGCTGGTCCTAAATCAGAAAGGCCCAACGTTACCTAGCAACAAGAGCAAATATTTTATACCCAGTAGCTCTGTCCCTTTTAAGAGATTTTCAATTAGCTAGGGAGTTTGAAAGTGCCATGGACTGTCAAAAGAAAAACAAAATAAATCTCTCCTGGAAGAAATGCAGCCAGAATGTTCCTGAGGAGTGAGGGTGGAGAGCCTTCACCTAACATACTTTGGACATGTTACGAGGAGAGACCAGTTCCTGGAGACGGACATGACGTCTGGGAAAGCAGAGCGTCAGTGAAAACGAGAAAACCTTTCCACAAGATCCACTGGCACGAGCTAGCGGGGAAGCAAAGAAGCCCACATGGAAGAAGCACACCCGGCTGTGCGATCACGAGGTGCCGACGGGATCAGCTATCAAAAGCTCCAAAACAATTTTATCGATGTGAAAGAGGGGGGTTGAATGATGGATGGCGATCAGATTTGTAAGAGCCCCCTCCCAATAAAACGGCCAATAAAGAGAGCAAAGAAAGCTCTCCAAGTTCTTCGACTTCTCCTCACTTTCAGAAACCGAGGTTGTGTCATCTGCATTTCACGGGCTGTTAAAGAGCCTTCCTCTCATCCTGCCATGCTCCTTTCCATCCAGCCCAGCTCCTTGGTGGAGTTGCCGGGGCACAGACTGAGTAAGCAGTGAAGGATTCAAGTCTGAGACACCCCTCTCCTGACTTGAAACCACGCGGCATTCCCTAATTGGGTCCCAGGGGGCAATTGGGGGGAATAAAAAGAATGAGAAAGGTTTTGGATCGTTTGAAAGAAAAATCAATAAAGGATATCAAGAGGTTGTTTTTTTTTTTTTAAGCTAAAGTGTGTATCTACTTCTTTTATTGATTCTTTTTAAAATTACCAGTTTATTCAAGTATAATAGTATAAGAATTGTGTTGGGGGTGATATCTTACTTCCTGTGCCTTTACAAGTGGAAAGGATAATCAAACTCACCATCAGCTCAAGGCCAAGTCCTACAAGGTGGGAGACAGATAGATCTTCCCGCTAGAACCTTTCTTTCTAATTGTGATACCAAGTGTCCCTCCCAAGGGACTCTGCTTCTCCGTTGGGTTCAAAAAACTTTTTTGCAGTGGGTACCCCGAGATCACAGGTTATGCTTATGACTGTGGAGTTTATTAGGGCAATTAAGAAGTTATGTTCAGCCTGAAAAATGCTTAGGGTACGGTTCTCCGGTCAAGAACTCTGTCTGCTCTTAGCGGTGCCTGTGACCACACCCTCCCTGCTCCTTAGCCTCTGCCCACACTGCCCTGGGCCTCTGCGCTCCCCCGGGGCTGCACAACCCCTGTAGTGCTGCCAGCAGATGTCCAAAGGCCACTCTGCTTCTCCGTGAGCAGCCCCAAAGTGACTCAGCGCTCTATTGAAGTACCTGGCCCCACCCCACTTCGGAGCCTTCTGCTCCACTCAGTGGGCTGGGAAGTCAGCCGCCGGGCTTTTGACTTTTCTTCCGCAGTCCCTGTGCCACGGCTCTGGCTCCTGACCAGAGGGGGTCCGTGGACGGGGGTCCCAGGCTCCAGAGGGCTCATTCCATTTCTGACTCTTCTTTTTTGATAGTAGTGAGGTTCCCCCTCCCCCTTCCCCTCCTGAGATAGCCCACTGACATGAAGTCCGTGCGGACCCTAGTGACCCTGCGCGGATTTCTGAGACTGTAATTGCTTCCACGAGTAGAATGCCCAGCCTTTGTGCTGCTTCTGGGATAGCTCATGCTAGATCCAGGCAGACAGCAGAGCTGACCCATTCCCGTGTAATTAGCTCCGTGTGCCCTAGAAATTGCATGTTGATTCCCTGGTCATTTGATGGGAGCTACAAAGACTATGACTACGTGAGCCATATCAAGAAACTCACTGTACTACAAGTTGACATAACAATAAACTGTATCTTTAAGTAGAATTTGTCCATCTTTTTGGTATATGTTAACACCCTTAAAACTACTATCTCCTAGTATAGATATGGACATATCTATCACCATCAGCTGTTTATCCTGTTTCTTTGTAATCCTTTTTACCTTAGATTCCTACTTTTAAAAATTACCATTTAGTTTGGATTTCCTAGAAATTTAAATAAATGGAACTGTACTTTTAAATCTGGATGCTTTTTCTTCACATAACTAATTTCAGACTCAGTCATGTTGCGTGTATGTTGTTCATTCCTTTCTATTGTCAGTCAAAGTTCTCCTACATGGATACAGCATCTTTAGTGCATTTCTGAACACGTCAATAGGGTTTAGGTTGTTTCCAGTGTAAAACTCTGGTAGATATAGGTGCTGTGAATATTTGTGTATAAACCATTGAAATATATGCCTATTTCTGAATATTATTTTGGTCCATTTATCTGTAAAAATGTCATTGTAATAGTGTCTTGATTATGGTAGCATTATGATTACGGTAGCTTTAAGACTACCATGCTGGTAGTCTTCACACTTTTTTCTTTCAAAATTGATTTAGATATTTCTAGGTTTTTTGGATTTCCATTTGAATTTTAGAACCAGTTTGTCAATCTTTACAAAATTTTGGTAGAAATTGCTTTGGTTTCATAGATCAATTTGGAGAAAACTGACATCTAGTAATATTGAATTTTCTGGCCCATGAAGACAGGATAAGTCTCTATTCACTTAAGACTTCCTTAATTTTAGTAATATGTTTTTTCAAAACTATTTTTTTTGTTTTTTTTTGGGGGGGGGGCATCACTGCCCTCAGGTGGTGGGAGTAGGAGGCCCAGCCTTTGCTCTGTGGAGCTGGAATCGAACCTCCATCCCAGTGGGCCGCAGTCCCGCACACAACCACCACGCCATCGGGGCTCAGCCTTTTCAAAACTATTTTATTGTGCACTAATACAGACATCGTATCATTCCATAGTTCAATCCCATCAAGCAGTATTGTATAATTTCTACCACAATCGGTTTTAAAGCATTCTCTTCCTTTTTCAATTCCTTGACATCAGCTTCCCATTACCCCCCACCCCACTATACCCCTCAGGAAGCTTTATTCTATTTGCTGTCTCTATAAATTAATCAATCCTGAGCTGCATATACTGAAAAACAGAAAAACATATAAGAAAAAGTCAAGAGGGTTACTCTTAATGACAAAATACATCAGAGATAAAACCCAATGTCCAACAAACAAACAAATACAGAAAATGTTGAAAACCAGATCAGACCGAATGTGCATCAGAGAGGGATAACTAATGAGGTTTTAACGGATCAAGCCAGGTTTGTCATTTTGATTTTCTATAGGCCTCTGTCCAATACATGGTTTGGTGACCAGTTTCTTCTTACCCTTCTACTATGGGTAGAGGGAAATCACCAGTCTTATTTCCTGTGTAGATCTCACAAAGGCATCTTGGGCTTCCACTGTCATCCATAACCTTCTGCAAACCAGAATCCCACATTGAGATTCTGATGTCAGTCCTTTCTTTAGTTTGGGATTATGTGATTTACAGTCCTTCAATCATTTCTCTTGTTGGTGTGCTTCTACCTTGTGGATTTAAATGACATCTCACTTCGATGTCTGCTTGTTTGAATTTTAGTAATTCTGTACAGTTTTTTTTGTTAATGAATCTTGTATGCTATTGCCAGCTAGATCCCCAAATATTTCATGCTTTTGATAATTTCATGCTTTAGATAAATGGTAATTTTTTAAAATCTCAATTTCAGATTGCTTATTACTAGCAAACAGAAATAAAACTGATTTTTGCATTTCCCTTTGTAGGTTATTTCATCTTAAAATCTTGGTAAATTCATGCATTAGTTCTCACAAAGAACAAAGCAAATTCACTATCAAGTTAATTTTGACTCATAGTAACTGTAGGGACATTATTAGTTCCAGTAGTCTCCTTATAGATTACATGGAATTTATACATAGGTGTTTATGCCATTAGGGAACAAAATAATGTGACTGCTTTCTTTCTAAGTTAGATGCACTTTCTTTTTCTTGCCTTACTGAACTATCAGCTCTAGATTATAGAATGGTTCTCAACCTGTGGGTCATGACTCCTTTTGGGGTGGAAAGACCCTTTCACAGGGGTTGCTTAAGACCATCAGAAAACACATAAATATTTCACAAGATATAATTACATATTATTTTGTGATAAATCACTATGCTTTAAATATGTTTAACGATGGGCTGAGCCCCGGTATCAGAGTGGTTGAATGAGGGACTGCGGCCCACGGGCTTGGCGGTTCAAATCCAGCAGCAGCAAGGCTGGGTAGCTCCCATGACCACCAGAGGGCCGTGATGTCCACAAAAAAACAAACCAAAATATGTTTAACTCTGTTCAATTTAACAATGAAAACACATCCTGTGTATCAGATATCTACATTCTAATTCATAATAGTAGCAAAATTACAGTTATAAAGTAGCAATGAAAATAACTATGGTGGGGGGGGGGGTGTCACCACCAGATGAGGAACTGGATGAAAGGGTGGTGGCCTGACGAAGGTAGAGACCCGCTGCTCTAGAACAATGTCTAGAAGTTTGATTCTGCATATCCTTGTATTATTCCTGATCTGTGCTTGTTTCAAAAGAATATTCGTATACCTCTTCATTCCTGTCTAGAGATGTAGACTAGATACAGAAGCTTACATAAGAGACTGACAATATTGAGAAGAGCAATTAGGCCAGATGTGGGAAAAAGGTAGGAAGCCAATGTCACTGAATGCCATCTCGCATTTCTTGAGAGAGAGCTCATGAAGGTTCCCTCGGAGCCCTGGTGGCAGAGCGGTTAGTTTGGGCTGCTAACTGCAATGAGCAGTTGGAAAGCGCCAGCGGCTGCAAGCGCCAGGCTCACACTCCCTGTCACGGAGTCCATGCTGACTCAGAGCGGGCCCCTGTGCGTTTCTGGACTGCACGTGTTTACCGGAGTAGAAAACCCAGTCTTTGTCCCACCGGTCTGAGCCGCCCAACTTGCAGCCTCTACAACCAGCTCCAGGGCTCCAGCCTCGGGAGAAAGACAGCGCTTTCTAGTTCTGTTTAAAGTGAGTCTCCAGCTGAGCCCCGGCGGCGTAAGTGGTTGAGTGCGGAACTGCAGCTGGCGGGCTTGGCGGTTCAAATCCAGCGGCGGCTCTCAGGAGTAGCACTGGGTAACGCCCACGACCACCAGAGGCAGTGATGCACTCCCCCTAAAACAACAACAACAACAACAACAAGTTACAGTCTTGAAAACTCACAGGGGCAGTTCTATCCCATTTTACAGGGGCACCATGAGTGAGTATTGACTCAAGGACAGTGAGTTTATTAAAAATATGGAAGCAAAGAGAAAATCTGGGTCTATATATAAAAAGTCCAGATCTACTTGAAGACTGATTTTTTTTCTTGCAAAGAAACAACCCAATAAGATAGTTGCATAAACATTGACAAAGTGAAAAATGAAAAATGAAAATCTATCATTAAAGGGTCACTCACTCTAAGCCTGCATTAATTTGATGGCAGTGAGCTTGTGTGTTTTTGGAGGGAGTACATAAGATTTACAGTGGACTTTGAAAGAGGATCCCGATAGTAACAGACGTTTTAAGAGAAAGATATATGCATAGGTTTGAAAATGGCAAATGGCAAATTTTAGCAAGCCAATGAACTTATCTGGGCATTGGACTTGCTAAAGGAACTAACAAGACGATGGAATAGTGCTTTTTAATAGACTCAAGATTATATGACAGTTTCATATGATTTGATCTAATATCTGGGGCACGCATATATCTCCAATGATCTAAATTAGCCAACACTATTTACTAGATACCTAGTATTCGCCGGAGAAGCCTTGGTGGCACAGTGGATTAAGTGGTGACTAGCTAACAGCAAGGCGGGTGTTTCACATTCACAAAATGCTCCTCCATAAGCAGGTCTCCTCTGTCCTACAGGCTTGCTCTGAGTTCAGATCAATTTAATTAATTTTGGTTTATTATTCATGAGGTAGAAGGTTAGGTGCTCTTGATACCAGAAATACTGGTCAGGGATGAGAACCACAGCATTAGCTCATCCTTGGGGAAATTGGGCATGCTGCAAGAGAAGACAAAGCAGATCAAGTGAGAGAGGCAGGGGCATGTCCGCTAACAATTGCTTAAGGTCCTGCTTAGCAGTACTGAGCCTTATCCAGTGCCCGTTCTTGGTATTTTTGGTAACCACTTCTAGTAATTGGATCCAGACACTTGAGGGGACAGAAGAGCAAGACCAAGTACTTAATGGTTAGTTTATGGGACACTAATAGTAACTAAAAAAATCAAAAAACATTCTTCTTCCTTGAAGCTCTCTAAAAGGTTAATTATCAACCAGTTCTTTCAGCCTTTAAATTACTTTCTGAGAGTGCATTAGAGAGAGGGGCATGAATTCTATTAGGAGATTTGGTACCACTGTAGATTAATTCTTCTTATTAAACGGTATCCTGTTGCTCATTTTTCATCACAAAGAGGCTAACTTAATTCTTGTTCTGAGCTTGCATATTGGGCAATTCTGGATAATTGCATGTAGAATGATAACCTTTATAACAGGCACAATCCAATACAGAGAAAAATTTGTTCTTCGAATGCAATTTCAAATTCATAAAGTGAAACTTAGTATCTTGGAAAAAGAGAATGTAAGTTTCATAGTGCTGTATTATTATTCCTAAGGGAAATTTCCAATATTCTGTGGTTCAATATAGATGCGGGATAAATATCCATGACCAGCATGCTAACAATTTAGTCCCATTTGACCTACTGGCAGATAAGTATGCTTAATCAAAGGTTATAGACTTTTGATCACAGGCACCTTGTTTTTGTTAATAGTCTCTTTATGAAGAATACATTTTAATAACGAAAGCTCTCCATATAAAGAAGCACTTCTACAATTTAATCCTTTATAAACCATAAGGCTATTTTCAGAGGCTATATTGGAATTTCCCCCCTTCAATTGAACTGATTCTTTTAGTAAATTTACCACTAGAATTGTTTTTTGCATTCCACAACAACAGCATTAAACAAAAGTTGACTTTTACAGAAATGGATGTTGTGTTATTTCTTCCTCAAGTGCCTGCGCTTTTTATTTTGTAATGATTTGTGTTCCCTGATACCCTGTATCTCATGCTTGACTGATTACAAGTGTGAAGGGGGGTTAAATGTGTTCGGTGTAGGCAATTTAGCTTTAATTGTAATACACTGTAATCCAAATTACAATCTGTCATTTCCAGTCAAATTGTGAAGCAGTGTAATTGTATTTTAGAGTTCCACTGCCATTGATTATGGCTACCTCATTTGTGTTTTAATATCCCATGACAAATTTGTGAATGGAAATACAATCTTGTAACAAGCCAGGAAACAAGAATTGTTCTTCCTATTACAGCAGCCAGAACAGTATATCTTAGCAAAGGAAAAAAATAGGAGATGGTAAGATGGTAAAGAGAATTCATTTAAGGATGAAACCATCACAAAACGATTTCAACATTCTAGCATGGCATAAAAATAAATGAGACATGGATAGTTTAAGACTATTTTAAGATGAGACATTGCAAAATATTTTTTATAATTAAAATTATTTTTGAAAGCTACCAATGAAATATTTTCTAATTTCTTCACAGCTTATCCTCCTGTCTCTTGTTGGTGATCATTCAGATTATTTATAAGTTCTCACTATTAAAAACAATGCCTGCAGTGAACATTCCTTGTTTTTGTTTGTTTGTTTTTTGTGAACATTCTTTTACATTCTGCCTAAAAGTAGAATTTCTGGATTGTAGGGCATGCTACAAGGAGCTGGGGTAGCATAACGAGTTATGTATTTGCTGCTAACTGCCTGGTCACCTAGTTCGAAACTGCCCACCACTTCATGGGAGTGAAAAAACACTTTCTAATCCCGTAAAAATTTACACTCTCAGGGCTGAGCCCCGGTGGCGTAGTGGTTGTGCGCGGGACTGCGGCCCAGTGGGACGGAGGTTCAATTCCAGCAGTGGGGCTGGGCCTCCTACTCCCACCACCAGAGAGCAGTGATGCCCCCCCCCCCAAAAAAAATTTACACTCTCGGAAACCCACAGGAGATGTCCTACTCACCCTTGTGGGGTCACTATGAGTCAGAATTGAATAGAAAAAGTGAGTTGATTTTTAGCTTTTGACCATATGCACATCCTTAATTTTACTTAATATTGTCAATTTGCTCCCCAAAGTATCATATCAATCATCATATATATATGATCCTTCCAACACATCTTTATTCAGATTTGAACATTTTAATCCATCTGATAGGTATGAAATATCATAATTTCAGAATTAGTATTTATATTTTTTGGGGGGGGGCATCACTGCCCTCTGGTGGGAGTGGGATTTGAACTTGCTGCTGCTGGATTTGAACCGCCAAGCCAATGGGCCGCAGTCTCGCACTCAACTACTACGCCACCAGGGCTCAGCCTAAAAAATACTTTTATTGGGGGCTCTTACATCTCATCACAATCCATACATTCCTCCAGTATGCCAAACACATTTGCACACAGGCTGTCATCATCATTTTCAAAGCATTCTCTTCCCACTTGAGGCCCTGATTTCAGTTCCCCATTTCTTCCTTCCACTCATCCTCCCCCCCTTGTCCTCCCTCACGAACTCTTGATAAGTTACAGATTATTTTTTCCATATCTTACACCATCCTCCATTGCCCCTCATCCACTTTCCATTATTCATCCTCCTGGGAGAGAGTTCTAGGTTGATCCTTGTGATCAACTTCCCCTCCCTCCCCCCCATCCTCCTCTAATCCTCGTGGTATCTCTACTCTCCTTGTTGGCCCCGAGGGCTTTATCTACCCTGGATGCGCTGTGTTTCAGGCTCTTGTCTGTTACAATGTGCACACTCTATTCTGATCCTCTTTGTAATGTACAATTGAGGTCCAGATAGTGGGGTGAAGGAAGCACCAAAGAGCTAGAGGAAAGTTATGTGTTTCATCAGTGCTATACTGCACCCTGACTGGCTCATCTCATCTCTGTGAGGCAATGCCCAATTATCTTCAGATGGGCATTGGGTCTCCACTCCTTGCCCCCCAGCCCCGCCCCCATTCACATTGGGTATGATTTTGTTCTGAGACTTGGGTGCCTGATACTTTATCCCATCAACACCTCGAGATCTACACAGGCTGGTGTTCTTCCATGTGGACTTTAATGCTTCTGAGCTAGATGACTGCTTGTTTACCTTCAAGCATTTAAGACCCCAGATGCTATATGTTTTGATAGCTGAATACCATCAGCTTTCTTCACCACCTTTGCTTATGCATACATTTATCTTCAGGGATCCTAATGCTACGCAATAATATGACTTTATGTTTTTTGATGCCTGATTCCTGATCCCATCGACACCTCATGGTCACACAGGCTGGTGTACTTCTTCCATGTAGGCTTAGTTGCTTGTGAGCTAGATGGCCACTGTTTACCTTCAGACCTTTAAGACCCCAAACACTCTATGTTTTGATAGCTGGGCACCATTTGATAGCTTTCTTCACCACATTTGCTTATGCATACATTTATCTTCAGCAATCATGTTGGGAAGGAGAGCATTATGGAATGCCAATTTAATAGAACAAAGTGTTCTTGCATTGAAGAAGTACTTCAGTGGAGACCCAATGTCCATCTGCTGCCTTAATACCAAAGCTATATATATATATATATATATATATATATATATATATATATATACACACACACACAGATCTATTTCCCCATCATTGTATATAAATACATTTACCTATGTACATGCCTATATTTAAACCTCTATAAATTCTCTTTGACTCCTATTTCTTTCCTCTATTTCCTTTTATTTCCTTCTTATCCCATTAACAGGTTCAGCCTTCATTCAGGTTTCAGTAATTTCTCTCAGTTACTCTGTCCTTGATCAATCCCTACCAGGCCTCTCATACCCTCCTTGCCACTGATTTTGGATCACTTGTTGTTCCCTTGTTCCTGGGTTGGTCAACACCACCTTGTTTTCCCCACCTCCCCCTCTCTCATATCCACCACCCCCAACCATCGGTCCTATCATTTTCTCCCCCAGACTGATCATATAGCTTATCTTATCTAGGTAGAACTGCAGAGGGATAATAATATGCACAAAAAACAAGACATAGCAAGATGAAGCAACAAAAGAAAACAAAACAACTACAACAAGAAAAAAAACCAATGTTCAGAAAAAATACATAAATAAATAAAAATAATATTAAAAAAGAAAAACCTGTAAATAGTTCAAAGTCTGTTTGTTGTTCTCTAGGAGTGACTTCTGGTCGAGTCTGATAGGGTTCCATGCCCTGGCCCCAAAGTCTATTCTTGGCACTCCCTCAGAACCTCCATGCTCTGCTCCCCTCGATGCTCTGCTGCAAGCCCTGAGTGTTTTCCTCTGTATGGTAGGGTTAGATCAGGTGCAACCCTGACACTGTGTCTCCAGTGTTGTCTCCCATAGGGTCATGGATCAGCAAGGGACTTTGCGTCTCATAGTGGAGCTGGCCATCTTGTCCTCACTGTGCATTGGCTGTTCTGAGTGGGGAGATCGTCCTCAAGGCTTGGTGGGCCAGAATACACTTCACTTTCTCTTTCTCCCCCTTTGTTTGCTCCCGTGTGCTCTGGTCAGACATTTCCCTCTTCCCCGAGCTTCAGTGTTGTCCTCTAAACTAAATTCTTCTGGGAGAGAGAGAAGCAACTGTCCACATGATTGGGATTGAAACTGGGCTCTCAGACCCCTCCATTGACTCCCTGCTCGATGCCGTCATGTTGCATTCACATCCTGGAACACTGGGTTTAAGTCTGATCCCTCTTTCCTTGTGGAGATATAAGCAATACCCTCCCCTGGGGTGAGTTAGTGCTCTGTTTCCCCCTACACATTGCTATCTCCATCCCTCCATCATTTTTAGTTGGCTACCATAGGTAGCTCTGGATTTGGTATGGCCCCTGCCATATTACCTGGACCTCACTCCAGTATTTTTTTTTTGGCATCACTGCCCTCTGGTGGGAGTAGGAGGCCCAGCCTTGCTCTTGGAGAGCTGCTGCTGGATCTGAACCACCAAGCCAGCCAGTGGGCTGCAGTCCTGCACTCAACCACTACGCCACCGGGATTCAACCAGAAATTTTTATAAACAGTAGCATTTTCTGTATTCCCCTTTTGCATTTTTTAAAGCTTATCTCAGCAAACTCATGTTGTACCTATCCTTTTGCATTTGGCTTGCTTCAGTTAGCACAGTTTACTCCAGTTCTTCCCATGCGGCGATATGCTTCATGTGTTCATCACTGCTTTTCAGTGATGTGTAGTAAGTACTCCATTGTATGTACATACCACAGTTTTTAATTCATTCATCTGTTGATGGAGATTGGCTTATTTCTAACTTCTTGCAACTGTAAACTGTGCTGCAATGAACATTGGCCCAAAGATTCTATGATCTTTCTTCCATTGATTTTAGAAAACTGTTGTTCCCTTATCCCTTGGTTGGTATCCCCCCACCCACTTCTCTCTCCCATCTGCCCTTCTCCCGTATCCCCCTGAAACCATTGGTCCCATTCTTTTTTTATTTAAAAAAATTATTCAAATTTTTTATTTTTAAAATTTTTATTTTTTTAAAAATTATTTTTTGGTCCCATTCTTTTCATCTCTGAATTACTTATCCTGCCTATCTTATGTAGATAGACATGCAGACACCTTAGTAAACACAAAAACCAGGCAGAGCCAAATAAAAAAGCAAAGGAAGTCAAAACCAACAAAACAATAGCAACAATAGCAAAAAGCAAGAACAAAATAACAATAACAAAAAGAAATCCGCTGACAAAAATGAAAAAGCCTGTAATAGTTCAAGGAATGTTTGTTAGCCTTTGCGAGTCTGAGGGGTGCCATATTGTCTCCAGGTGTTCCCAGGGATTTCATCACTCGGCTCCGCCTGCTGCTCTGCTGCTTGCCCTCAGTGCCTTGCCCCAGAGTGATGGGGCCAGACAGTGTTGTCCCCCTCAGCGTCATGGTTCAGTGAGGGACGCCGTGTCCCGTGTTGGGGACGAACCTACAGTTCTCCTGTTCCAAGCAGGAACATCATCCTTGGGGCTTGATGCGCCAGAATGTCCTCTCCTCCCTCCCATCCCTTTGCATGTTTCCCATGTGATCTAATCTGATATGCATCTCTCTTCAAACGTTAGCCCTCGTGCTGTCCTCTGAAGTGCATTCTTCTGAGGGGGCACAGGGGATGGTGGTTGTCCACAGAGTTGGGATTGGGGCCAGCCCACAGACTTCTTTCTTGGTTCCCTGGTACATATGTTGTATCCACGTCGTGGCATGTTGGGTTGAAGTTGGTCTCTCTCTCTCTTTCTACGGGGATAAAAGCAATAACCTCCCCTTGGGTAGGTTAGTGCCCTGCTCCCCTCCCCCATGTCTTTTTTTTCTCTCTCTTTCTTTCCCGCTCTTATGTAGTTGGCCGCCATATGTATCCCTGGATTGGGTTGGGGCCCTGCCTTAGTTGCTGGACCTGACCCCAGGGATATATCTATATAGTAACTTTTCCTAATCACTAATGTGTTTGACCATATTTTCATATATTATTAGCTATTTTAGCCTCCTCTCTTATAAATTCAACTGTTATTTCCACATCTTCCAAGTTTGTTTATATTTTAAGTAGTGAGAGATCCTTATTAATTTGAATAATAATTAATTGTGGATCATATACATATACCTGAAGTCTATATTATCCAGTCAATTCCTTTATTTTGCTGTTCCTCATGGCCACTGATTCAGGTGCTGAGGAAACAGCTGTTAAATACAAAAGAAGCAAACAGAAGCTATGCCAGAATGAGGTCTACTGTTTAGTTGGAGTGACAGACTATAAACAAACAGAAACATGTCAGATAAATGGTGTGAAGAAAAATCAACCAGGTGAAAGACAATTGAGCATGATATTGTAATCAGGGACGTGACCTTTGAGAAAGTGACATTTTTATAGAGACCTGGAGACAGTGAGACAATTGGCTACACAAATGTCTGAGGGAAGAGGATCACAAACCGAAGTGACAAGTGACATCATTTTGACATTATGAGGAACATTGCAAGGGTTCTTTGTATTCAGAGTATAAGAAGTATTGAAATGAAGACAGAAGGTTAGAATAAATAAAATAGTTCTGAGTAAAAATGAAGTTTTTTTATTTTAGTTTTTCTGGTAAAAGCCATGTGTGTTAGTCTGGGTTGACTAAAGAAACAAATCCAGAGACACTGCTATGTATATAAGAAAGAATTTTATATATAAAAGTAATTGTATATTGAGAAAACATCCCAACGTAGTCCAGACTAAGTCCATAAGTCTGGTATTAACTCATATGTCTGATAACAATCCATAAATTCCACACTTGATCTTAGCCAAAAGGCCGAGAATCGATTCAATCCATAAATTCCTCTACAGACTCACAAAACACATGCAATGATGCTGAATGCAGGATGGTCACAGGTCAGTGGGTGGAAAGTCTGGTGAATACAGGGGTGGTGGAAGCATCTCAGCACTGGCAGGGTTCTCAATGTGGCTTCGCCAACTCTGATGCTCTGACCACCATCAAGTCTGTCTCCATGTGGTTTGTCAATAAGAATGTGTGGCAGGGCTGATCCCTGGTGGTGTAGTGGTTGTGTGCAGGACTGTGGCCCACTGGGTTGGCGGTTCAAATCCAGCAGCAGCTCTCCAGGAGCAAGACTGAGCCTCCTACTCCCACCAGAGGGCAGTGATGCCCTCCCAAAACAAACAAACAAACAAACAAACAAAAGAATGTGTGGCAGGGGCTAAACATGCATTTTCACCTTAAGAAAGCTATTTATCTCTTTAGCGTCTCCAAATGAGATCTTTAACCTGCTACCTGATTGGCAGGTCAAACTCCACCACTTCACTCATAAGTCTGAAATTGACAATAGATTATGTATCTACCACAACATGTCAGGTCATTTTTTCTTCGTCGAGTAGAATGGATTGAACCTTTTAACCAGTGAGCAACAGGAACAGTGCTAAAGGTGAATTTGGTGAACAAGCCAGGAGTGAAATTATTTAAGGCATGATAAGAACTTGGGGTTTCTCTGCTGAGGACAAAGCAGATGCATAAACAAATGTGGCAAAGGAAGTTGTTGGTGCCTGCGTATCAAAAGATCAAGTGTCTGGGGTCTTAAAAGTTTGAAGATAAACAAGCATCTATCTAGCTGAGGAACAGAAGTCCCGGGGAGGGCACGAGGCAATCAGGGGCGGTGTAGCAATGATGAAACATACAATGTTCAGCTAGTTCTTGAATACTTCCTCCTCCCACACTCTCATGATCTCAGTTCTACCTTACACATCTGGCTGTACCAGAGAAAGTACACTGGTACATATAGGAACTGGAATCACAGGAATCCAGGCCAGAAGAACCCCTTAGAAATGGTGGTAAGAGGAGTGATAATTGAAAGGTGGAGGGAAGGTAGGGTAGAAGGGGAGAACAAATTGCAAGGATCTACATATGGCCTCCTTCTTAGGGGACGAACAGCAGAGAAGTGGGTGAGAGAATATGTCGGATGGTGCAAGGTATGACAAAATAATAATAATTAATAAATTATCAGGGGTTTGTGGGGGAGAGGGGAGCGGGGAGGGAGGGGGAAATGAGCAGATACTAGGGGCTCAAGTAGAAAGCAAGTGTTTTGAGAACAATGAGGGAAACAAATGTACCCAAAGTGTCTGACACAATGGGTGCACTTGTAGATTGTGATAAGAGTTGCATGAGCCCCCCCACAAACAACAAAAAAAGAGAAGAACTTGAGTTTTACTTAAGTGTAATGGAAGTCTTTGGGAAGGAAAGTTGTAAATAATTTTATTTTATTTATTTTGATGTTGTTGGGAATACAACAGGGTATCCTCTCTCCCCCCACAATAATGGAATAAAATTTCCACTGGGCAGGCATTTCTGCCCTTGCTAGATGAGCATTGAGTAATTCACTTTGAGTTAGTGCACCCAGTAGTATCGCCTGGGAATGTTCTCTCTGGTTGCAGTGAATTTTTTTTTTAAAAGCAGTTTTGTTTAAACCTCATTTTTTTTTGTAGCGAACTAATTAATAGACTAGCATGTGCTGTGAAATTTGTTTCCTGCTCAGGAAAATGCCACAGAACTGTTGTGATGTTGAACACAGCTTACAAGGACAGAGCTATGGGAAAAATGCACATATATGACTGATTTTTCTCATTTCAAAGAAGGTGAAATATTGATTGAGGGCAAACCTTGTTATGGATGTCTGTCAACTTCCCAAAGATGAAAATGTCAACTCACAGTGCAATTGAAGTTCATTCCACCAAGTCAGATTGTTAATCAAGTTTTCTATTTAGAGATTCTGAAAAGATAGTGTAACAGTGTATGAAAAAAAGGCCCGATTTGTGGCAGATGGGGGTTTTGCTACCACAACAATGTACCTGCTCATGCAGCCATCTTAGTGCACCAGTTCTCAGCAAAAGAATAGCATGCCTCTCCTGACCCACACACCTTACATTTCTGGCCTTTCTCTGTTTGACTTCTTTTTGTTTCTGTGAATGAAGAGGGACATGAAAGGACAGCGATGTGACGATGTAGAAGAGGTGAAAAAAATGAGGGAGGTGCTGTCAGCACCTATGTTTGAAAAATGTTTCCAAGAAAAAAAGATGTGTCCAATAATAGAATCCCATATTTGACAGATGTGCTAATGGAGAGTACTTTGAAAGTGATAAAACTGTTTTGTAAAAAACTTACATACATGCCTTTGGGAAAAAATCTGGGATTTTTGAGTGCCCCTCCTATACTTATAGCAAAGATGAAAATACACTTATAAATATCTTCCATATATATGCGTATACAGACACACACACATATCTATCCTCCAAACATCAAATCCCTTTTCACTGAGACCATTCTGACTCATAGCCATCCTATACAGGGTTTATGAGGCTGTAAATCTTTTTATTATTTTAATATTAGGTTTTTATTTATTTTTACCACAGTGAGTTACTTTAAAAATGATTATTAATCATTTTATTGAGGGCTCTTACAAATCTAATAGATTTGTGAATTTTATTCACAAAACAATTGTGAAGATGGTGCCAGACTGAGCAGTGTTCCGTTCTGTTGGACATTGTCATGGCTATGGTTTGGAGCAGACTGGAAGGAACTTAACAACAAAATAATTGTGAGACTGGGCTTCCTGGAGGTGAAAGATAGAGTTAATTTCGGAAGTTATTAGAGTATAAGTACTATGTAAAGCAACAGGACTGTGGGTGATTTCCTGAGGGAAGAATGCAGATAGGGAGAAGGTTCATGGATTGAGCACTGGGAAACTAGCTTTTGGAGGTTGGGAAGAAGAGTGAATTCAATGGAGCATCAGAGGAGTTGATAGTATGGGAGAAAGAAATGCAGGAGAATGCAGTGGTCTGGGAAACCAGCGAAGACAATGTCCCAAGAAAGAGGGAAGAATTGATTGTAACAAATCCTATGGGTTGAGTCACATGAGCAATGATAATTTTTTTCTTTGCCTTCCTCTCGTCCCTCCCTACCCCCTCCTCTCCCTGCCCCACCCAGAGCTTTGCAATGAGAATTTGATAATGTGGATGTTATTACTGGTTTTAAAAAGAATGATGCAAAGGCTTATGTTGTATATATTTGAGGAGCCACATCTTCTGGACCTCTGAGTTTTAGATCTTATTAATCAAGATTTTGTAGAGTTAAAATGGTCCTCAGAATTTGTAACTCTTAATTTTCTGTGTCTCAATTAGTCAGGAATCTTTGATTTACTCTATATTTGGTCACTTAGGTAGCGTTGTCTGGGCCCACTGCTACTCATATTCTGTCCCACCAGCTATTCTGTAGAGCTCTTCTTTTGTAGAATTCAGACATTTATTGGGGGCTCTTACAGCTCTTATAACACTCCATATATCCATCCATTATGTCAAGTACATTTGTACATAAGTTGCCATGATCATTTTCAAAACATTTTTTCTACTTGAGCCATTGGTATCAGCTCCTCATCCCTGCAATCCTCCCTCCCTCATGAACACTTGATAATTTATAAATCATTATTATTTTTATGTCTTACATGGACTGCGATCTCCCTTCACCCACTTTTCTATTGTTTGACCCCCCACGGGGCGAGTGGCGATGGTGGTGGTTATACATCGATCATTGTCATTCTCCCCCCTACCCTCATGGGATTGCTACTCTCATTGTTGGTCCCAGGGGTTTATCTCTGCTGGATTCCCTGTGTTGCGAGCGTTCATCTGTATCAGTGTACATGCTCTGGTCCTAATGCTCTTTTCATGATGTGGCACTCATAATACCAATTCAGAAAAAAAAACTTAAAAATATGTTGTCTAATTAGTTTATCGTTTAGAACACTTTCAAAAATAGTGTTAGTAAATAAAGAGGTAACTATTGAACGCGACCAATATTTTAAAGAAAATATCCTTGTTCTTTATATTCAGAGTATATGAAAGGTAGTGGGGAAAATAGAGGAGTGCATTTTTTCTGAGTAAAACCAAGGGACTGTTATTTGCTTTTTTTAATTAAAAATCATTTTATTAGGGGCTCGTACATCATTTTTCCAATACATAAATAAACTTACCGTGCCAAGCACCTTCACACTTCCGCTACCGTCATCATTCTCCAAACATCCGCCTTTTCCCTTGAGCCCTTGGTATTGGCTTTTCCAACCCCTCCGCTCTTTCCCTGCTCTCCCTCCCCCATCAACCTTCAATACTTTATAAATTATTATTGTTCTGTCATATTGTTATTTGCTTTTTAAGCCATGTGAGGTCATTTCCTTTTCTTCAAATAGTCAAAATAGAGGTAAAGAAGTTATTGACGTCTTGAAATCCTCATAGTCATGTTTGCCTCAGAGAGCTTTCATCAACATCGCTTCTCAAGAAATATCAAGAGATTATTAGTCTTAGAGCCCAAGGATGGACTTTGTATGCAAAGCACATTTGGATATTTGTTGCCATCATCATTCTCAAAACACATGAAAGGACATGACTCTTCAGATGGAAGACTGACTGAAATGGAAAGACAGAATTTTCTTTCTGGTAAATGAATTAAAGAAAGCTTTCAATCTAATGTTACTCTCTTCTAAGTCTGTATGCCTAAGATCCAATAGTCTTATTTATCTTTGTGACTGGAATTATGAAAAGCACTTGGATTAGGCTTTATTTAACCAAATTAACCAAGATTTTTAATGAATCACATGAAAATGTCAATATGACCACAGAAGCAAAAAATAATGATCAAAGATAAATGGTTTGTCGTGCTGTAGAATATTAAGATAATTTATTCAACCCTAATATAAAGAAGAGGAAACAGTATAAAGCTCCTTTCAGTGAAAAACAGTGGATGAATTAGTAAAATAAGAAGAAAAAGGAAGTAAGGATCAATTTAAAAAGACATATTTTGAAAACATATCTTATTAGAGTTATAATAAGTAATATGTTAATAAGCAACATAATAAGTCATTCAGCTTATTGAAGATCCTGGTGGAGGACATTTTTATCATTTCTTTTAAAAAATGATTTTATTGGGGGCTCATACAACTCTTATCACAATCCATAAATGCACCCATTGTCTGCAAAGCACATTTGGACATTTGTTGCCATCATCATTCTCAAAACATTTTCTTTCTGCTTAAGCCCTTGGTATTAGCTCCTCCTTTTGCCACTCCCTCTCTTCTCCCCCTCCCTCATAAATCCTTGAAACTTTAAAAGTTAGTATTGTTTTGTCATATCATAGACTGTCCAATTTTCTTTTTTCGAAACTTTTGGTTGTGAATTGGGTGAAGATTTACAGAGCAGAGCAGTTGTCTGTTCAACGATTTTTACTCCATTTGTTTTAGGTCACTGATAGCTAACCTCATAATGTCATCTCTTATCCCACTTCCTTCCGGAATCCTGTGTTTCTATTCCTACTTCTTTCCTAACCCTTATGAACTTTGTCCTTGGGTAAATGTTACCATGTTGATCTCAAATGCTTGATTATTCTAAGGTGTGTATACCTTCCTACAGTTATTGTCCTTCTTATAGACGAGTCTATTATTAAGCATTGTCTACCATAGGATAAAAACAAACAAACCCGGCTGAGCCCCGGTGGCGTAGTGGTTGTGTGCGGGACTGCCGCCCACTGGGATGGAGGTTCGATTCCATCTCCACGAAGCAAAGGCCGGTCCTCCTACTCCCACCACCTGAGGGCAGTGATGCCCCCCCAAATAAACCAAAAAACCAACCAAACAAAAAACAAACAAACAAACCAAACTCACTGCCATCGAGTCAATGCTGACACATGGTGACACTTGGTGGGTGTCTGCGACTACAACTGTTAACAGAAGCAGGAAGCCTAGTCTTTCTCCAGCAGAGCTGTTGGTCATTTTCAATGCCAACCATGCAGATCACAACCCAATATTTAACCACCATACTACCACGACCATTGAAAAGTTTGTAAGTGAAACAAAATGTAAAGATCCTAGGCAGGAAGTTCGTTTAATAAGTGCTTGAAACCTCAAGTAAGGCTTGAAAGACATGGTCATTTTTTAAATCTGATGAACAAGGGAATCATGAACTTTGAAATAAACATAAGGGATGAGATGCTGTCTGTTCTCTTTCTGATAGGGACCTATTAACCTAACAAGTTTGCACATCTCTAGTGGTAGGAACAAAGGCTTCTGAATTCAATCCACAAGAGGTTACCAGTGCTGAAAATATATCTCTACATACTGCTGTAGGTAATATCCAGGAAGTATTATTAAATGAAAAATGGAAAAAAGTCTCAGAGTTATATGTATAACATGTTACATTTCTCATTAAAAAAACAGAATTATAAACCACATTTTAGAAAAGGATTATCTAGAAAAGAAGGAAGAGAGGGCAAGATAGAAACTAGAAGTTTCTGAATGTATCTTGATTTGTAGATTTTAATTTGGAGTCATGTAAACTGCTGCTATTATAAACCAAATAGAAAGATGGAAAAAATCAATACCTAAAATGAAACCAAAACAAAGTAAATGAGGAGTCTTAAATACAGTAATTTTAATTTTACTTCTCTATTGAGGTAAAGCAAAGAAATATTAAGCTGTTTTCATACATAATTATATTGATAGTTTTTATGAAACTATTCTATATTTTATAGAACAATGAATATAAATAATTATATCAATAATTACTTGAGAACTCAGATTTTTTTAAATTAAAAGACAAATAAGCGAATAAAACCTAAGAAGTACAAGAGATAAAATCTTCAACTTGAATGGGAAATGTCAGTATGATTTCATGATGTTCTGATCTTAAAAAATATTACCTAGGTCCCTTCATTAAATAAGAATGAGCAGCTGAGTAACAATGTCTACCAATAGTACCTAGGTTATGGTCTTTAAATATAATTCTCCTCTGGAATGAATGAGGTAGAATCTTGGAGTGAAAGCTGATTCCAGGTTTGGTCAGGCAATGTAGAAGCGTGATCATCTTGTCATTTACAGAGTAAGGACTTTATCCATGACTACTTAAGGTTATGTCAGAAGGGTTCAGAACATAGAACCCTTTCAAAGGGGACTCCGACTGGACAAAGAGAGGACAATGTGAGATCAAAAAAGAATAATTAATGGAATTGAAATACATCTACCATGTAAACTCCATGAGTTAATAAAAATTAACGACAAGGAAGGAAAAGCTCATTGTTACTTTGGGAAGATAATATAAAATTAACTTAGTGTTTTGAAAATTGCTAAGCAGAGCAAAAGATTCTTGAGCAAATGCTATTTCCAAGGATCTAAATAGTTGTCAAGAGAACATTTTTTTTATTTAAAAATTGTAGCCATTAAATGGTGACAGACTGACGGAATTAGAACATCAAACACACGACTTTGGAAGCACCAGGGTTACTGTGGCTTGGAATCTATTCAATGGCAGGGAGTTTGGAGCTCTTTGGAGTAAATCAAACGCTTTGGGAAGTTTATCAGGAATGACTAACTAATATTATCTGTCCACAGTTGGGAAAATGCTGCCCTGGAAGGATAGCAACAACGGGCTCAGTAATCAAACTCAGGCTCACAAAAAGACAGTTAGGCATTGTTTGTCTCCAATAGAAGTAGAGGGTCCCAGATGATGTACTGAATGTTATAATAGCTGTAAGAGCCCCCAATAAAATTATTTAAAAAAAGAAGAAGTAGAGGGTGGACGATACTTGACCCAAATTCAAATTCTAATCTGATCATGCCTCTCTGTAAATCCGTCTATTACATGGAATTCAGGAGGTAGATACACAATATGAGTATGCAAACTGAAAACTCCAGAATGTTGAAAACTCGACAGGACAAATATCTTGGTTTCTTCAATTAATAAATAACAAAGGAACAAAAAGAGAAGGAAGGGGAACTTATGGATTTAAAATATTCAAAAGGTTTATCAACCAAGTACCAGTATAGAATTGGTAATCATGGGTGTGTGTTTTTTTAGCCATTTTATTATTTATTTATTTATTTATTTTAAATAATTTTATTGGGGGCTCACACAACTCATTATCACAATCAATACTTTCATCCATTGTATCAAGCACATTTGTACATTTGCTGCCATCATAATTTTCAAAACACTTTCTTTCTACTTGAGTCCTTGGTATCAGTTTCTTATCCCCCACCCCTTACAAGCCCTTGATAATTTATAAATTATTATTTTTTCATGTGTTACATCTTACATTGATCCTTGTTTTCCTTCACTCACTTTTCTGTTGTCTGTCCCCCTGTGGGGGGGTTATATGTAGATCATTGTGATCGGTTCCCCTTTTGTTCCCCACCTTTCCCTTCCTCTCCCGGTACCACTACTCTTATTACTGGTCCCGAAGGGTTTATCTCTCCTAGATTCCATATGTTTCCAACTTTTATCTGTATCCGTGTTCATTCTCTGGTCTAGGGGGATTTGTAGGGTAGAATTGGGTCCTGATAGTAGGGGGGAGAAAGCATTAAAAAACTAGAGGAATGATATATATTTCATCAGTGCTTTACTGCACCCTGAGTGGCTCATCTCCTCCTCATGACCCTTCTGTAAGGGAATGTCCAGTTGCCTGTAGATGGGCTTTGGGTCTCTACTCCACACTTCCCATTCACAATGATATATTTTGTTCTTTTTTTTGTGTGTGTGTGTGTGTGTGTGGGCATCACTGCCTCTGGTGGTTGTGGGTGCTACCAGGCCGCCGCTGGATTTGAACTGCCAAGCCCGCGGGCTGCAGTTCTGCACTCAACCACTTACGCCACCAGGGCTCAGCCCCGATATATTTTGTTCTTTGATGCCTGATACCTCATCCTATCAATATATTGTGATCACACAAGCTGGTGTGCTTCTTCCATGTGGACTTTGTTGCTTCTAAACTAGCTGGTCACTTGTTTATCTCAATCCTTTAAGTCTCCAGATGCTCTGTCTTTTGATAGCTGGACACCACCAATTTTCTTCACCACATTTGCTTATGCACCCACTTTGTCTTCAGTGATTGTTTCAGGAAGGTGAACATCATGGAATACCAGGTTAATAGAGCAAGGTGTTCTTGCATTAAGGGAGTAGAGGCTCAATGTCCACCTACTACCTTAATACTAAACCTATAAATATATGCACATAGATCTATTTCCCCCTCGTCATATATAAATATATTTACATATGTACTTGCCTGTATTTAGACCTCTATAAATGCCTATTGCCTCCTAATTCTTTCCTCTATTTCCTTTTACTTTCCTCTTGTCCCACTATCATGTTCAGTCTTCATGTGGGTTTCAGTAATTCCTCTTGGTTATAATGTCCTTGTTAAAGCCCTATAAGGCCTTTCACACCCTCCTTGCCATTGATTTTAGATCACTTGTTGTTCCTTTGTCCCTTACTAGTACCCATTTCCTTTCCCCTGCCTTCCCCTCTCCCATTCCCCATCCCCCCCGCCCAACCCTGAACTGTAGGTCTGGTTGTTTTCTCCGCCAGATTGTTTATCCCACCTATCTTATCTAGATAGACCAGCAGAGGGAGTAATATGCACACACACACACACACACACACACACACACACACACACAAGACAGAGCAGCTAACCCTTAGTTTTTCACCTTGTTGTGGTGGGGTCAGATAGTACACAATTCCCTCACTCGGTCTCCAGTGTTGTCCGCGATAGAGCTATGGGTCAGCGAGGGACGTTGTCTTGTGTGAGGTCAGCCCTCTGGTCCTGTCTATGCATTGACTGCTCTGAGCAAGAATATCATCTTCAGGACTTGGTGGGCCAGGATGTGCTCCACTCACTCTTCCTCCCCCATCATTTGCTCCAGTGTGCTCTCATATGACATGTCCCTCTCCCTGAGCTGCAACTTCAGTGCTGTCCTCCGAAGTGAACTCTTTTGCAGGGAGGGAGTGCTGTCCACAGGTTTGGGTTGAGGCCGGCCCCTCAGATCTCTCTATTGGCTCTCTACTTCATCCTGGTATACTGCATTCTGGAGCACTGGGTTGAAGTCTGGTCCCTTTTTCCCTGTTGAAATAAAAGCAATACCCTTCCCTTGGGTGGGTGAGTGCTCTGTCCCCCTGCTACCCATGTCTTTTTTTCTCTCCCCCACCCCTGTTTTTTAGTTGGCCACCATATGTATCCCTGGGTTTGGTTTGGCCCCTGCCATATCTCTTAGACCTTACCCCAGGTATGTATGTATACAGTAGCTTTTTCCCTATGCCCCTTTTGCAATTTTAAGTTTACCTCAGAGGAATTATGTTATAATTGTCCTTTTGTGCTTGGCTTACTTTCCTTAGCATAATTTCCTCCAGTTCTTCCCAATCATGGATTTTTAAAAAACATTAGAAAAAAGTATAGACAATGAGAAAATGTGAAATTATTTTATAATATTTAGCACTTATTGTTAATTTTTAGGGACAGTAATGATGTTGCTGTTATGTTCATATACTTTTTAAAAATTTTAAATATATTTTTTGTTACTGAAAGAATTTTAAAAAATCCTATTAACTGATGGAGCATAGGAGAAATGTCATAGTATTTGGAGACTAGTCATAGGTAGTACTTATAAATTAAAATTGTACAATATATACCAATGTTTATATTATGCAATTAAGCACCAAAGCTACAAGTAGTAACTACCAGTAATATGCTGCTATACTTGTTCTCTATGCATTAATAACAGACAGTTTTTACAGTCCAACATATACAAACAGGAACAACATATCTGTGATAGTTAAGGTTGTGTGTCCACTTGGCTGTGCTAAGCTTTTCAGTGGTTTGGCAGTTTTAAGATGTTGGACTGAGCCCTGGTGGCGCAGTGGTTGTGCGCGGGACTGCGGCCCACTGGGACGGAGGTTCAATTCCAGCAGTGGGGCTGGGCCTCCTACTCCCACCACCGGAGAGCAGTGATGCCAAAAAAAAAAAAAAAAGATGTAGTCACTCACCTTTATGATCACCTTTGTGAGATCCAATATAATATACTGTATGAGCAGCCAATCAATTGAAAGCAAATATCTTTTGGGATATGGTCTGTTCCCAATATATGTGGACAGTGTGGAAAAGCTTGCTTGCTTTTGGGTTTTTTTAGGGTGGGGTTGCTGGGTCTGAATGCTGCATCTAGTTTGTCAATTGACTTCCAGTTTTTTGGACTTGAGCTGGTAGCCACCATACCATGGATCCTGGGAATTATCAGCAAACTGCCATCTTGCCTGCTGGTCTTGGATTCACTGGTCTCTATAGCCAGAAGCCTGCCTGATTTGACAATCTTGAGTTCATCAGTCTCTGCATCTGAGTGAGTCAGGGAGAGCCTCCAGCCTGTCATCTGACCCATGAATTTGGAACTCGCCACGCTCTACCAACTCAAGGAGTTATTTTCTTGAGATAAACCTCTTCCCCTCTCTAAATTAGCTTCATCCCATTCAGAACTAAAGAATTATAACAGGAAAACATACAACAGGAAATATAAAGAAAACAAAAGAAAATTATAAAGTAATTAAAATTATATACACATATACGATGAAACTATTCTTCATCTGCCTGTCTTCTATCACTGCAGGCTTAATATTCACTACAATATTTTTCATCCTACAATCATTCACAAAGCTTTCAGAATCTGGTAGTATCTCTCTAAGAAATCTAGAATTTACTTGTTAGAAAAAAGGACTTTACAATCTTGTGAGGAGAAATACTTTGTTCTTCTAAAACCATTCCTTTAGCTCCTCTAGTATATGATCTTGTATGTCATCTTGACTTGTAGAGATTAGAGAGTGGGTATTCTGATAGTTTGCAAGAGCAAAGATGATAAGAAAGTGGACAGAAGAGAAGATATTGAGCATGTTTCTCAGTAATCTGTCACATCATTAAGCCAGCAAGGCTGTTAAACTAGAATTTGAAGGTTTACAATGCACACTAATGTGTAAAGGATGTGGGCATTGCCATAAAGTGGCTAGGGTATGGTCACCTCCCAGCCATCTAAACCTGCAGACTGCTACAATCAGTTCTCTTCTATGAAACTGCTATCTATCTCAGTTCAAATGAATTTCTATAAAATGAAATTTTGCAATGGATTTTATAAGCTATTTTAATGATGCTAAGTGCCCCAAGAAGCAATACTTTTAGTGCATTTGGCCAGTGAACAACTATCACTTATTTCTGGTCATCAAGTGTCACTAAACTGTCACAAAAGATGGCAGTGAATGGTATTCTATGAAAGTACTTAGCACAACATAATTACACATTCTCGTTTTACAAAATGAAAAGCAAAGACCTAGAGAAACCCTTGGCTAGCTTTCAATTTAGAGTCAATCTTTTTTAGTGTAACAAATAATACAGGAAATAGCCCTCCTTCTAGTTAACAGGTAGATGGTGTCAGAGCTGGAGCTGGGATTAATTCCAGAGCAAACCTCTTTGTACAACACAGACCAATAAAATACTCATATTTTGAAAGTGCACTACACAAATACTTGGACTTGAGAAAGTTCAAAATTCATAGCCTAGAGATAACATGATTGAAGCATGCATAATTTTAACTATTTTATAATTTCCATGTTTCTTAGAATTTCTTTATTCTAAGCAATAAGTAAGATTGGGGAAAATCATCTCAAGCTAACTTAAACAAGAGAGGTAATGGATTTAAAAAAATTTTTTTTTCTCTAATTTCTCACATCACTGCCCTGGTGGGAGTAAGAAGTCCAGCCTTGCTCCTAGAGAGCTGCTGCTGGATTTGAACCACCAACCCTGTGGGCTGCAATCCTGCACACAACCACTGCGTCACTGGACTCAGCTAATTGATGGCTTTTTGTAAAGCTGAGAAGCCAAGGTCTCCAGGACTGTTTATGCTCCCTCTCTCAATTCTACTCACCATTTTGTCTTTATTTTTGGACTCATTAGCAAGGTAGCTGCCCATCATTCCAGTCAATATTTCAGCAGATTCAGATTCAGCAGATAATATGGTGTATGTTACATCAAGTCTGGAGAGCCACTCTGATTGGGTAAAATTGTCATAACTCAATGTTAAACCTCTACTCAAAATACCCCCATAGCCAAACCCCCAAACCCACTGCCATTAAATGAGGACCGACTCATCGAGAGCCCTATAGCACAGGGTGGATCGGTCCCTGGGAGTTTCAGAGACTGTAATTCTTTACAGGAATAGAAAGCCGTGTTGGTTACCCACCCAGCGCATAACCACGGTGCCACCAGTTCTCCTCACCAACATGCCACCTCCCACCCCAGCCCCCACCAAATGCTTCCTTTTCCTGAGCACAAAAGTCAAAGTCCATGTAATGGTCTCCAAGGTTGCACACAATTTGGCCC
>PVJH01025860.1:0-30786 GCA_004026705.1 Nesogale talazaci | reverse complement strand
GTGAAGATGTTGGTCTTGTTTTCATTGAGTGGTAATCCATATTGAAGACTGTAATCCTTCATCTTCACCAACAAAAACTTAAAGTTCTCTTCACTTTCAACAAGGAAGGTTGTTTTATGTGCATCATGTAGGTTCATAAGCCTTCCTCCAAACCTGATGCCATATTCTTCTTCATAGAAACCAGTTTCTCTGATTTTTTTCTGGCATACAGATTGAATAAGATGAGAGCACAGCACATGCCTTTCCTGTTTTTAAACCATGCAATACTCTCCTGTTTTCACAACTGGCTCTTGATCTATGTACAAGTTACTCATGAGCACAATGAAGTGTTCTGGGATTCCCATACTTTTTTTTTTATTTTTTTTTTATTCCCATACTTTTTAAGGCTATCCATAGTTTATTATGATCGGCAAAGTCAAATGCCTTTGCATACATTGTCAACGAAGCACAATAACACCTTTCTGGGACTTGTTTTCAGGAAGAACAATCTAACATCCGCTATGAAATCCCTTGGTCCATATCCTCTCTGAATCCTCCTTGTCAGTGTACTGCTGAAATCATTGTTAGATGATCTCCAGCAAAATTTATTTATTTTTTTTGGGGGGGGGGGAGGAAATCACTGCTCTCTGGTGGTGGGAGTAGGAGGCCCAGGCCCACTGCTGGAATGGAACCCCCGTCCCAGTGGGCCGCAGTCCTGCGCACAACCACTACGCCACCGGGGCTCAGCCCCAAAATCCATTTCTATGAGATAGCAATGGCATTGTCATAGTGTGAGCATTCTGTTGGTTCGCCTTCTTTTGAAACGGGTACAAATGTGCATCTCTTCTAGTCAGTTGGCCACGTTCCTAGATTCTTGGTTGATTCTGGGCTGATGCTTTCAGTGCCCTTGGATTATTTGCTTTAGCGCTGTTGATTCCTGCTCATGTGCCACCTCCTGGAATGGCGTACTGACGACTTGTTCTTGGTGTTACAGTGACTCTGTCTTCTTTCCATCTTCTCTTGGTGCTTCCTGCATCATTCAATCTTTTGCCCATAGAATCTTTCAATTTTGGCACTTGAGGCTTGAATTTATTCTTAGTTCAATTTCACCCAAGTTGTTTGTTCTTCCCTTTTGATTTTCTAATTTTAGATCTTTATGTATTTGGTTATATTTGGCTTTGTCTTCTTGAACTGCCCTTTGAAATTTTCTATTAAGCAATTTGACTTGATTCTTTCTTCTCTTTGCTTTAGCTGATCTGTGATTAAGAGCCAGTTTCAGAGTCTCTTCCGACCTTCTACTTGATTCTCTTTCTTTCCAGTCTTTTAAATAACCTTTTGCTTTTTCTTGAATGATAGTTTTAATATCCTCCCACCAGCTCATCAAATCTTCTGTCATTAGCACTTAATTGGACAAATCTGCTGTTGAGATGATCTGGAAATTCAGGTGGGATAAACTTAAGGTAGTATTTTGGTGCTGGTAGACTTGATTTAATTTTCTTCGGTTTTATCCTGAGCTTACATACAAACAATTAATTGATGGTCTGTTCCACAATCAGCCCATGACCTCATTTAGCTGCTGATATTGAGCTTCTCCATCAACTCTTCCTGTAGTCAATTTAATTTAGTTGATTATATTTTCAAATGCTATTCAGTTGCAAGTTGGGGCCTACTGCATACCCTATAATTCAAGAATTTAAGCAATCTTTTTAGTTACATGATGTCAAACACCCCTCGATTTCTTAATAAGCAGCCCAGCAGGGGTGGGGTGGGGGCAAATCTAACTAAAAGTCAAGGTATTTGCATCTTATGCAAGAAATGCCAATTAAAGTGGGGAATCTCTTGCACAAAAGTAATAAAACTTCAGGGGTGGAAAAACACCCAAAATCATCTGGCATGTTGCTTTACCAACAAACTAAGGACAACATGACACCAACTCTGAGATTAGGGGGTGGGGGGAATCTCCCAATTTCTTTTGCTTAATAAAACGAACAAAATGACATACAGAGGCTGAGCCCCGGTGGCGTAGTGGTTGTGCGTGGGACTGCGGCCCACTGGGATGGAGGTTCTATTCCAGCTCCACGGAGCAAAGGCTGGGCCTCCTACTCCCACCACCTGAGGGCAGTGATGCCAAAAAAAAAAATCACATACAGAACCAAATTGTAACAAAATCTATGAAGGAATATAGAATCTCCCTGGTGAAATAGAACAGACATTTAAATAAAAATGTATCCACTAGAATGAGTAAGTACTATTTTGTTCTGTTTTCTTGTTTGTTTGTTTTTTTTGGGGGGCATCACTGCCCTCTGGTGGGAGTAGGAGGTCCAGCCTTGCTCCTGGAAAGCTGCTGCTGGATTTGAACCACCAACCCACTGGGCCGCAGTGCCACACACAACCACTGCGCCACCCGGGCTCAGCCCCTAGTAAGTACTATTAAAAGAAATCCTTGACCCAAGAATTCATGATTAGAATCAGCAATTAATGCATTTGATTGCTGACCTTAAAGACTGAAAGCTTGAGTCCACAGAGAGTTGGCTGAAAAGAAAGGCCTGCTGCCGCTCTTCCAGAAAACTCAGCCACAAGCAAGCAGACAATAGCTTTGGAAAAGGACAAGTTCTAATCACATAGGTTAGGGACAGCAGGACTAGGAATGAACTCAATGGTAATGACATTTTGAATGGTAATGGCTCTCAAAGCTATTGTCTTTTTTACCTGATAAAAATAACTCCATCAGGGCTGAGCCCCGGTGGCGTAGTGGTTGTGCGTGGGACTGCGGCCCACTGGGATGGAGGCTCAATTCCAGCTCCACAGAGCAAAGGCTGGGCCTCCTACACCCACCACCAGGGGCAGTGATGCCAAAAAAAATAATTCCATCATGTTTTCACTAGTTTGGGGTTATCAAGACACCACTTAAAAAAAAATCCACTTAGAGTACGGTGACCAGACGTCCCGCTTTTTTTTTTAAAACAATTTAAGAACATCCTGTGGGGTTTTAAAATTAAAACAAATATATTACAATAGTATTTTTGCATTCTATGAAAATTTTTGTTGCTCCCTATAGACGAAATTTTTTTTTTAGGCATCACTGCCCTGGTGGTGGGAGTAGGAGACCCAGCCTTTGCTCCTGTGAGCAGGAATTGAACCCCCATCCCAGTGGGTCGCAGTCCCGTGCACAACCACTATGCCACCGGGGCTCAGCCCCTAGACCAAACTTTTAATCAAGAACCCCCACTCCTACTCCCACTCAATGGCGTCCCACTTAAAATCTGGTCACTTTATTCAAGATACTCCAGTTAAATTCAAACTTCTCTCTGAGAAAGCATGAAATGTTTCCTTTTTCATTCATGATTTTATTCTCCGTGCCTGGAAACAGTGTCAAGTCCAAAGTCATAAATATTCCTTACAGTGTCTGGTGGGCAATGGAAGATTGAGTTGCTCAGTCCCTCTGTTCTAATTATAAAGTTATAAAATTCATTGTGGAAATTCTGCTTTTCAACTGTTGCTTTAAACTAACCTGGGAAAACTGATCTAAAGAATGTAAACAATTCAAAAAATCCAATATTACCCTGTAGGGTTTCTCTTTTAACTAATTTGTTATTTAAACCAATGGGGTCAGAATTGACTTATTAGCAACTCACAAGAAACAAAATTCCAGATACCAATTGCCGATTTTAATTTTAAAATTCAAATTACTCATTTTACAGAAACTCAGATTTCACTCATTTGGTTGCTAAAACAGAGCATGTTGGTTAAGGTCAGATTAATGTTGCTATCTGTTTACATAGATGATTAAGCTTTCCTAGCTTCTGTATTCATGATTTTCCCACAGGAGTCACTTTGTTGCCATACATAGGTAGATTTTTTTTCCTATCAATGCTGTGGGGGAGCAGCCTCCACTGTGAGATGGAGGGGGGTGTGTGCTTGAGGGGTAAGTTTAAGAGACATCAGATCAGATGGAGCATGCAAGGGCTCACCTCCACCAATGCATCAGGGACTAGGTGGCAACAGAGGGTGAAAGTATTCTCTTTCTAGTTTATGTATCTCAGGCATCCAACCTTTGCTAAGCACTATCATGACAGAATGGGGTGGTATTAAAAGTATACATGTAGCAGTTTGGGGAGACTAGGGGTCTGGGTGCAATAGGTGGGGGAGGCAATAAAGGCATACTTGTGACAGGAATGCGTATATGTAACAATATGGATGGGCTCTAGAGTGAAGATGCAGCCTGATTGACCTCATAGGTGTCTTTGAACTTTTCTCCAGGGGACTCACTAGGATCCTTCTCAGAAGGGACTGGGCTGCATCTAGGGTGATGGATTATCACCTTTAGGCATTTGAGGCTGCAATCCCCAGGGGCACAGAAGCTTTGACCTTGAGGTTTTGTTTAGAAGCCAAGTCTTTAGATAAAAAAAAAAAATCGATCTCTGCTTCTTCAGTTTTTTTCCTGAAGTTTCATTACCAAATTCGAACTCATTTTGAAGAAACTTTAATTTGCTTTTGTAGATATGGATAGCTTACTCAAGACTTCTCACTAGACTAGAGTAATAATCTTTTGCTCCCTCTTGCAGAGGTTCTGAAACCATTTAATTTGAACACACAGAGACGATGTCTTCATGGGGATATTCTCCCCAGCTCTGTGTGCCTGCTTTAAGTTTATGCTGATCTTTTCCTGGATCTCTAGATCGAAAGTTCCTTCCTCTTGGAACCACAGTCTATACTATTTTCTACCTATTGAAATCTTGCATGTTAATTTTACACCTTTTCTTCCCCAGTAAATGGATGAATGTAATACTGCATGTTTTACCTTTATTTTTACTTTACTTCTTTGTCCATATATATATATATGTACACACACATATATATATACATATATATAACTTATCTGCTAATCTCCTGTGTCAGAGAGGGTTCTCTAGAGAAATAAAACCAGGACACAGTAATTCTCGTTATTTATATATAGAGAAGGGCATATAAGATAAGAAAGAAACAGTTAACTAATCTGTAAAGCAGTACAAATTGCTCAGTGCAACTCACTTGCGTGAGACAGCTAGAAGACTGGCAGTCCTTCAAGTCTTGAGGGCTGCTGAGTAGTCCTCTGTAGAGCAATCCAGGCTATCTGGTCACAGGCAGCAAACAGCAAAGCAGGTCGCCAACAGTCAGCCAGATGACAGAGTCCAACAGTCCCCAGTTTAAGAGATGTATATCCCAGGAGCATGGCAAAGTAGGGCTTGAAGGAACCTCAAATCACAGAACACAGTCCACGATTAGGTGTCCCATGGGTAGTGTTGCTTAAAGGTTGAGGAACAGGATGAACAAAGCAGCTGTCTGGTCCAAAGATCCGAAATCCAGAGAGAGAGAGGGCGGGACTCGCTGAGCCCTTCCTATCTCTGCCCTTCAATTCATTCCATGTATTGATTGGTCGTGCCATCACAACGGACCCACCAATATTCTGTGGCCATGTTGGCATAACAAATCTGCCCATCACATCTCCTAACTGGATTCTCACATCAAATAATTTCTCTAATTCACTCCATGTATGGTGGGGTTACACAATCCTTGCAGGAAGTAATTTCTCCTCTGGGAGACCTTCCCTTACTTCCTGTTTGGGGGCGTGTGTTAGTCTAAAGAAACAATTCAGAGACACTGGTATGCATGTGAGAGAACTTTATATTAAAGAGCAACTGTACATTAAAAAAATATTGCCTAAGTGGAGGGAGGAAATTTTGAGAGTGATGGTGGCAACAAGTGTGCAAATGATGCTGGCATACAATTGATGCATGTATGGATCATCAGGGGAGGTGTATGAGCCTCCCGCACCAAATGATTCATTAAAAAAGGGGGGGAGGGGGAAGGAGGAGCTTATACCAAGAGCTCAAGTGGAAAATGTTTGGAAATGAATGTGGCAATATGTGTGCAAGTGTGCTTGATACAGATGATGTATTGAGTTTAAATAGCTGTAAAAGCCCCCAATAAAATTATTTTTTTTAAAAAGAAAACATGCAACCCAGTCTAGATCAAGTTCATAAGACCAATATTACTCCATATGTCAACACTAGTCCACAAATTCCTCTTTAGAATCACACAGCCATGCAATCATGCTAAATGCAAGAAGTTCACAGGTCAATGGGTAGAAAGTCTTGTGGATCCAGTAGTGGTGGAAGCATCTCAGCACTGGCGTGGGTCTCCACATGACTCCTCCAGCTCCATATGTGCACTGGTTCCTTTCAAGGATTGCCTGTTCTGAATTTGAACTGTCTTTGGTTTTCTAGGCTTCTGAGGGCTCTGACCTTCTTCTTTTAAGGCCACTACTACAGTTCAGGCTACAACCCTTTTGCTTGTTTCTCCAGGTATTATAAACCCTTTGAGTAATTGCTATTAATTCTGATTTTTTTTGTGGCATCACTGCCCTCTGGGGGGAGGGGGAGGCCCTTGTTCCTGGAGAGGTGCTGCTGGATTTGAACCGCCAAGCTGGTGGGCCACAGTCCCGCCCTCAACCACTACGCCACTGGATTTCAGCCCCTAATTCTGATTTTTAAAAATTAAATTCACTTCTATTTCCTTTCATGTCCCCCTTGTTGAAGCCCAACAGTTTTTGGCCTTGTGATGAATACAGCTATGCTCCTTTGTAGTGAAATGCACAATCATTATTTGCTGGCAGTCATTTCAAGTGGGGTAATGTGTTTAGGGAAACAAACAAACAAACAAACAAAAAGCAGGGACTTTACCAGAGTTCTGCAGAGCAGGGAGCCAACATCTGCTGATGTTTTCTGCTGTTTACAGGTGAGAGCAGACAGTCAGCATCTGTGACCACTCTTTCTTTCCCACCATGAGGGCATGGGAGTGGCTGCTGCTTGTGGGGCATCAGGCACACAGTCCACAGCAGACAGATTCAAGAAAGGTGGGAGTGGTTTGTCCAGGAAGTCCCATTAGCCAGGCAGGCCCTGGAAGCACTGCAGGAAAATGTTCATTTTACAAAGATTCTGACGTACAGGCAAAACCAGAGGTGTTGCTTTGAGCACCCTGACCAAGTGCACAGAGAGTGCTGCGTCGTGGCAGAAAGCTCTTGTGCAGAAAGTCAAAGACACTGAGCAGCCAAAGAGGGGGAGCCCAAAGATAACTTGAGAGTCAATCAAAGATGAATGAGACTGCATTCCACAGGGGAGGTGGAGGCAGACACTTCAAAGAATAGTTATTTGAGCTGATTTTTAACCCCCTCAGTACGATGCAGACAAATAGGAGAGGAGTTCCACTTAAAGTGAAACCATTCACTGCAGCTCTCCAGGAGCAAGGCTGGGCTTCCTACCCCCAACAGGGCAGTGATGCCACACACACAAAAAAATGAGCAAAAAAAAAAAGTGAAACGATTCTGGTAGTACTCATCTGACCCGAAGGTTAGAGCTTTAAATAACACACACACACACACTCACACACACATGAATTAAAAACTATTAATTCCCTTCTGAAGAAGAGAAAATAAAACCGTTACCAGAAAAGAAGGGGAAAAAAAAAGATAAAGAAAAACTTTTTGGGGGAGGGGCATCACTGCCCTCTGGTGGGAGTAGAAGGCCCAGTCTTGCTTCTGGAGAGCTGCTGCTGGATTTGAACCACCAACTCAGTGGGCTACAGTCCCGCACACAACCACTATGCCACCAGGGCTCAGCCCGAAAAACTCTTTTTATAGGCTGAATTTACAAAGTGTTTCTGGGAAGCAGAGATTAATTATCCATTCAAAAATACATTCCAGTTCCCAAACCTCTGGGTGAAGCTCCTCAAAGTTTTGCAACACAGACACAGAGCCCGGCAGGCCTTTATTTTAAACAAATAAACAAAACTGCAGAGCAGGAAAAAAATAGAAAAAATCTAAAAGGCAAAAGATCTTTGAGGCAACATGAGTAGGACAGTACAAAAAAATTAAATGAGGCAAATTGAAAACCAAACCAGACATTTTCTGTGTAAGCTGTTTAAAATTGTTATTTTTACAATAAAAACAAAAGCACAAACACAAAGAAATCTAATTTCAAAGGTTTAAACTTTTGCCAATTGCCTTGGCAGATTAAATTAGTATTCATTGTCAGTCCAAATCCCAGGTTTGTGTATAAAACTACTCGATGTTCTTTTTTGTTTGTTTTTTGGGCATCACTGCCCTCTGGTGGTGGGAGTAGGAGGCCCAGTCTTGCTACTGGATTTGTACCTCCAACCCAGTGGGCCGCAGTCCCACGCACAATCACTACGCCACTGGGGCTAAGCTCCTCGTTGTTCTTTTAAAAATATCAAGCTTTAAATTTGTAAAACAAAAAGTTCTGCCCTGTTTAAAATTCATTAACTTGCCATCCAGCTCAGAAGCAACAAAGCTCACATGGACGAAGCATACAAGCGTGTGGGACCATGAGTTGTCAAAGGGATCAGTTACCACAGTTTAAGAACTAAAAATTATAGCATTGCATGCTCAGTTTCCTGATATGATCGCTGATGACAAATGTGTGCATAAACAAATGTGGTGAAGAAAGCTGATGGTGCTCGGCTATGAAAAGATATAGTGTCTGGGATCTTCAAGGCTTGAGTAAACAAGTGGCCACCCAGCTCAGAAGCAACAAAGCCCACATGGAAGAAGCACACCAGCTTGAGTGACCACAAGGTGTTGAAGGGATCTGGTGTCAGGCATCAAAGAACTAAAATTATATCATTGTAAATAGGGGGGAGTACAGATTGGTGACCCAAAGCCTAGCAATAGGTGAAGCGACATCCTCTTACAGAGGGGTTGCAGGGAGGAGATGAGCCAGTTAAAGTACAGTGTAGTAACAATGAAATATGCATCTTTCCTCTAGTTGTCAAATGCTTCCTCCAACCCATTATCATGCTCCCCATTCTACCAGACAAGTTCAGCTAGAGCAGGGATGTACAATGGAGTCGGAATCATGGGGAATTTAGGATAGATGTTCCCTCAGGACTAGTGATGGGAGTGGTGATACTGGGAGGGTGGAGGGATGGTGGAGTAGAAAGGGGGAACCAATTTCAGGGATCTATATATAACCTCCTCTCTGGGGAAAGGCCAACAGGGAAGTGAATGAAGGAGCACATTGGACAGTATACAATATGAAAAAGCCATAGCAATTTGTAAATTACTAAAGGTTCATGGGGGCAGGGGGAAGGGAAATATGGGGAGCTGGAACTGGGGGCCTAGGTGGAGGAAGTTTTGAGAGTTATGAAGGTCATAGTGTGCAAATGAGGCCTGCATACAATTGATGTATATATGGATCGTAAGGGGAGGTGTATGAGTACCCAATAAAAAGGGGGGGGAGGAGCTTATACCAAGGGCTCAAGTGGAAAATGTTTGGAAATGAATGTGGTAACATGTGCAAATGTGCTCGATACAGATGATGTATTGAATGTTATAATAGCTGTAAGAGTCCCCAATAAAATTATTTTAAAAATTCATTAACTTCTGGCCAACAATTTAAGTATGTCAATAGAAAGAACAAAAATAACAACCAAAATATGTTTTTGGTTTTTGCTTGTTTTTCCAGACTTTCATTTAGTCAGGTCTGTGACTAAAGAGCCAGCAACCCAGTCACTGGGAAGGAGGAAGAGGAAGAAAAATGGCATAAGAGTTTGGGGAAACATAAGGACACACACACACATACACACAACAAACAATCAGACAGTTCAAATTACACAAAAGACAAATAGCCATGGCTAACCAGAACAAATTACCAAACTTGTCATGTGACTGTCTAAAAAGACAATCTGCCAACTTAACAAGTCACTGAACTTGTTGCCAATTCAATAAGCCATCAAACTTGTTAAGTGAGGGTCTGAAAAGTCAAGCAGCCAGTTCAACAAGTCACCAGATTTCTCAGGCAGTGTCCTGGTGAGAAGTGATCAGGAAGAGTTCAGACCACAGTCAGTCAGTCCCATTGCCAAGGCAAACCAAGAGACTAGCCCCACAGTTAAACTTACCTCTGGAGGAACAGGAGAATCAGGCCGAATCCTAAAACTCCAGCATCTCCAGGCTGGAAAGGTAGGAGTCTGGGACCCTGATGAAACCAGGGGTTACCTCCTGTATAAGTCCCACACTTCCACTAGCATCAAGACACAGTGCCTTTTCAGCCAACACACCAGATGTTGCAAGTTCAAATAAATGACAGCCACTCTAAAGTCTTGATAACTTAGAAAAGTCTTTATTCGGTTATAACCAGACTGCTAGAATCTGAAAGTGATTCCTTGATTGCAGTCCCGAGTACATATTTCAGTCCATCTTTAATGGCAAAAACTCATTTATCATTTTTCTAGGACTTAAACAAGCATGGACAAAAACAGAAAGCAAAATTAATGTTACTGTTCTTTAGAGTGAGAATAATAGGGTACAGCATTGATTTTAACTACCTGGTTCCTGGTTACAACATCAAAAACAACATTATTAATTACAATGTTCTGATCCTGAGAACATTCTAAAACCAATTACCAGCAGAGACTTCCCCATAAGCAGAGGGAGACCAGGTAGGTCAACTAATAGTCAAATTCCCGTCATGGGAGGGAGAAACAGAAATCATTTAGCAGCTAACAATAATGGAGTTCTTTTGCTAGTCTGCCACAAAATTGCACCTTCTTTGTTTACATAACTAACTTGTTTCCAAGAACATGGGATTGGCATAATACAATTCTGCTCTGAGATCTATCAATTTGAAAACAAAGTAAAAACAGGATCTTGAAGGAGTACAGGTTCCTGAGTATTCACTCTTGGAAATAGAAATATCTGATCCCAATTTTCCACTATTGGGTGACAATGCCACTGCTACATGGACACACATATACATCCACCCTGATGCCAAGTAGGTAAAAACTCAAGACATAGTAGAAATGTGAGGTATACATGGCTGAATACTATGTGCCCTTCCTGGTTCAAATACACATGCCCAGCTGTTTCTATGCAAGCAACAGTGTATTAGGCAAAGTACCAGAAATTGTGGTTTCTAAGAATAGTTACATCCTTTACAAGAACACGAGAAATAGTATTTTTTTCCTGAAGTCACAGTACATTGACTTCATTTTCATTAAAGTTGTTATACACAATTTGATCACCTAATTCGGTATGGGTTTCCTGTGTGGTAAGTGTTCACCTGTCAAAAGATCTTTCCTGGTACCACTGATAAACAAGTGATTTTCATTCCTCCAGAAAGGAGCCTCTGCTATTCCAACAGAAAGCTCATTAAATATTACACAGAATGCCACAGACCCTTAAAACCATTTGACACATTTTTGTTATAAATACCCATGCCAGTCAGCCATATTCCTCTTAAAGATGTATGCATGTAAAAGAATATTTGTTCAGAAAAAGTGGCATACTATTGTTAATACCATCTATAAAAAATGCTGAGCCCTGATGGTGCAGTGATTGTGTGTGAGACTGCAGCCCACAGGGTTAACAGTTCAAATCCAGCAACAGCTCTCCAGGAGCAAGGCTGGGCCTTCTAGTCGCACCAGAGCAGTGATGTGAAGAAAAAAAATCTATTAAAAAATGGTAGAAAATTGTGGATAACCATTAGAATATTCCTATAATTTGCTAACAGCAAAATACTTCAATACAATTTAAAAGAAATAATTTATAAATTTTATGTTGTATATATAGAAGTCATCAGATCACAAAATCAAGTGGAAATTAAAGAACGTCGTAAACTACAAAATAGTGATAAAGGTTTTTAATAATTCCTTCAACCTTTCTGCACGATGGGTCTTATATTCACAGTAAAGTCTGAGGATTCACTAAACTTGTGACCAAATTTATTACAATCATATGTCTCTTCAATGTGATGTCTTATCTGTTTAGGGAAGTGTGAGCAAATCAATTCCCACATTCCTAAGTCCTCTTCCACTGTGAATTCTCATGTTGATTGAAGTTTCAGGAATGAGTAAAGGCATTTTCACATTCCTTACATTCATAAGGCCTCTCTCTACCGTGAATTCTCATATGTCGTTTGAGACAAATGGATTGTTTAAAAGTTCTTTCACATTCCTTACATTCGTAAGGCCTCTCTCCACTGTGAATTCTCCTATGTTCAGTGAGGTGTGAGGATTGTGTAAAAGTTTTCTCACATTCCTTACATTCATAAGGCCTCTCTCCACTGTGAAATCTCATATGTACTTTGAGATGTGAGGATTGAGTAAAACTTTCACATTGCTCACAATCATAAGGCCTTTCTCCTCTGTGAGTTCTCATATGTTGACTGAAGTTTGAAGAATGAGTAAAGGCTTTCCCACATTGCTTACATTCATAAGGTTTCTCTCCACTGTGAATTCTCATATGCTGAGTGAGGTTTGACGACAGATTAAAGGCTTTTCCACATGTCTTACAATTATAAGGCCTCGCTCCACTGTGAGTTCTCTTATGTCTAGTAAGATCTGAGAGGCTAATAAAAGTTTTGCCACATTCCATACAGTTAAATGACCTCTCTCTCTGGTGAGTTCTCATATGCTGAATGATGCATGTGCACTGAGTAAAAACCTTCCCACAGTGCTTACATGGATAAGACTTAGCTCCATTGGAAATATCCACATTATCCATAAGTATTGAAGGATGTTTAAAAGTTTTATATTCTTCATAGCATTTGTTTCCAGTTTGAAATTCTACTGTAGTATGCATATTGTTTTTTCCACATTTCCTGAATCGATCAGCATTGCATCGAGTGTGGAATTGCTTATTATGCACTAGTGAAGAAAGATAATTGAATGATTTTTCATCTTGAAGGTCTCCCATGGCGTGTAAGTGTCCAGGTCCTTTTAATGCAGGAAGAATTGACATTTGACTGGAGTTTTCATCAACAGTGTTTTCCTCATATCTTCTCCAAGATATGAAGGACAAATATCTTCTGTCAAAAACAAGCAGTTATAAATAAGCTTTTAAAAAATTATTTCATCATTACCATCAATTAGATAGTTTTCTCCCTCAATTGTCTAACAAATCATAAATTTAAAAATCTGAGTGTGATACAACTGCAATTATCATTGTGTTAACAAAATATGGAGGATTTACATAACTGGGTAGAAGAGAAATATGTTCCCAGTATGTAAAATATAATGCACATGGGTTAAAATATACAGTGGCAGTACTAACACATAATATTATACAGACACATACAAAAGAACCCTATATATATGGATATTCAACAAAATGTTTGCAATTTACTATTAAGTGGAGTGTTGAAAATTTGAATTAAGGAGGCTGAGCCCCAGTGGCGTAGTGGTGGTGTGCGGGACTGCGGCCCACTGGGTTGGAGGTTCAAATCCAGCAGCAAGGCTGGGCCTCCTACTCCCACCACCAGAGGGCAGTGATGCCCCCAAAACAAAAACAAAAACAAAAAAAAGAAAAGAAAATTTGAATTAAGTGGAGGACTTTTCTTGAGCCATAAATGTCTTAAACAAATGTATATATCTATCTGTATAGATAGATAAAGATAAAGCAATATTATGTATTGTACTTATGCTTATATACTATATTCAAGCATAAATATAGATATAAATGGTGACTGAGTCATTCCATTCAAAGTGACCCTTTAAGATAGAATAAAAATTTTATAAAATGTATATTTCTCAAAAAAAGTATCATACTTCTCATAGGGTGTGGCTGATGTATGAGAACCACTGTGATTGCAGTTAGAAGCCAAATGTTTTATAAAATGTACTACCAGGTTTATATTTCTGCATCTACATTTACATACTATAGAAACATACATTTTCATTAATCTACAAAGACATGAATTGGGCATTAAAATGTAGAAAAATTTCATTTTTCTTCATGATCTTTTTGATGCTCCAACTATGTCTTAAAATTCCCTGTGATTGAATTAATTCTGACTCATACCAACTCTACAGAACCACATAGAAATGCCCCTGTAATTTTCAAAGACTGTAACCCTTTCTTCCCTGGAATGACTGTTGACTTAGAACTACTAAGCTTGTGTTAGCAGACCACTGAGTAACCCCTTCACCAAGTGAATTAGCTGTTGGGCTACTAAGTTATGGTGGTCTTGAAATGAAAAGAGCTTCTCCTCTGTAAAAAAATTAGGCAATCTATTTCCAAAAAAGTGATCATCCACAAAGAAGTCCTATGCAACATTCCACTCTGTACTTTGTCACCATGATTTCAAATATATGATACAACAGTGGGTTAATATGTGTAGATGGGGTGTTGATTATGCACCTAAGCTTGTTATAAAGATCATACAAAACAACTTACCTTTATATATGCATAATATATTATATAACAATATCTCTACATGTACATATGTAAATGTACTTAGATCAAAAACAATTTTGATTCATAATAACTTATCTATGAAAATTAAAGAATGAACTCACTAAAGAATTTATTCTCCAGAATCACTAGAAGGTTCTGAATTACCACATTTGTTTTATTAGTTCAGTGCTTAATCCTGTTTCACATGTACTTAAAATGACAAAGTTTTGCTTCAGTTTGTTTCCTCATATGTGTACTTAACATAATATGTCCTTCATACTTTATGCTGGAGCATTACTCTGTAAGGTAAATCACACTTACCTCAAAAGTGAGTTCTGGTTGTTATCCTGCTTTTTACAGCCATGAAACTCACAGATTTTTTAAAATATGGAGGCACTTATATAATTTTCTGAGAATCTTACTATTACATCTTCAGTGGGTAAGTTTTCTTAATCATTGACATTTGAGAGAAGAACAAGTATGTAAGATGAATTTCATAGTATGAAACAGAAAATGTAAAGCATTAAACACAGATAAGTAGCTGTGAGACAAGAAATATTTGGTCACATTTTATTATTACAGTTTTGACAATGTCCAAACAGCAATTGGCAAGTAACTTCATCCTTGAAACTTAACAGCTTGTAATTACAAGACCAAATTTAAAAGGTAATGGACACAGGCAGAGATAACATTAAAGAAATACAAAGAAAAAAATAAATACAAGGATTTTTTTTAATACTTCATGAACACAATCACTATTGTAATTCCTAAAAAAAGACAAACAAGTGCAGGCGTATGTACAGAATTGTCTTTGTAGTCCAATGGGAATTTTGCTAATGGGTTTATCAAATGCAATTTCTTCAATAAAGAAAGAGCTGGTCAATGCTTTCTTGAGATACAGTGGGTCTGGATGACAGTGGGTCTGGATGAATGTTCTGCACTCATGCCCCGCAATGCTCTTTATTCCTGAGAGAACAAAATAGGTTTTAAAAATATGGTGTTCTGGGGGGCTGAGCCCCAGTGGCGTAGTGGTTGTGTGTGGCACTGCGGCCCACTAGGATGAAGGTTCAATTCCAGCTCCACAGGAGCAAAGGCTAGGTCTCCTACTCCCACCACCAGAGGGCAGTGATGCCCTCCCCCCAAAAAAAGGTGTTCTGTAGGGATACAGCAGACTGAGTATGATATGAAAAAGTAATAACAATGTGTAAATTATTAAGGGTTCATGGGGGAGGGGGCAGAGGGTGAAGGGGAAATATGGAGAGCTGGTACTGGGGGCCTAAGTGGAGGGAAGATGTTTTGGGGGTGATGATGGCAACAGGTGTGCAAATGTGGTATACATGCGATTGATGTGTGTTGATAGTGATGGAATGATTAAAAAAAAAAAAGAGGGGAACACAGGAGCCTATACCAAGGGGTCAAGTAGAAATTATTTGGGAATGAATATGGCAGCATGTGTATAAATATGCTTGATACAAATGATGTATTGAATGATATAAGAGCTGTAAGAGCCCCCAATAAAATTACTGAAAAAAAACTTTAACAAACTAGAGTTTCAAGCTTTATAAAAAATAATAATGGCAACATATGTACAAATATGCTGATATAATTAATGAATGGATCATTATAAGAGCTGTAAGAGGCCCCCAATAAAATAATCCTTTAATTTAAAAAAATATGGTGTTCAGGATGGAAAAAAGAATGTTCAATTGACATCTCCCTAAAATTGATTTAATACTTTGATTTTCAAGCTTTCTGGAGACAAATGTGAATTATTTGCAAAATAAATGACCTTTTATTTTCATTCCTTCTAACGTTTAATAAACATACTAATGCCATGGTGGCAAAGGTGGTACCCAATATGTTACCTACAACATCATTAGTCTGATACCACCACTAGGGGCTGAGGAAGAAAGATAAGGGTTTGAATATCTTTTATCCATAGAAGGTCTTTTTCTGGCACTATATCAGAAAGTACTCCAGAATGATTCATATACTTCTCAGTGGCTTATATTCCAGAAGTAAAACATCTGTTTGGAAATTCCATGGACACCTGCTCAGCATGGGTAACACTGACAGTAATTTCAATACTTATTGGGCAGCTTCCAGAATGACAACATGCAAGTTTTGTTCATGTGATCAAATGACAAAGTAGTGGAAGAGAGATCAGAGGAAACCTAGGACATAACTGCTTCAGAGAGAACATTAACTTAATTGGCTCATTTGATCAGGTTTATCTATCTCTTAGCCCAGAAACTGGGGTAGCAACTGCATGTATTTGGTAAATAAGGAATTAATTATAAATAAAGAAGTCATTCATACCTACTATAGCTAGGTTTGTAAAGGTCTCCACCATCACATCTTTGTAGAGTTGTTTCTGAGAAACATTCAGCAATGCCCATTCTTCTGCAATAAAATCCACAACCACATCCTCAATAGTCACTGAGTCCTAAAATAGCCCACACAATCAGTTTAAACTGAAGAATAAGCATTTAATTATGTGTCAAAAGAAAGACGAGGCTTATAATCCTGGGGAACCTTCATTTCACAGGAATCTGACATTTGGCTTTAAGTTCTATCAGGTCTACCTACCTTAGACTTTAGCCATTATTGTCATCCTCCATTCATCTATGTTCATTTCTCCAAGATTTCATTTCTTGGACTTATCAATAGAAAACCCTGAGAAAATTCTGTGTAAAATTTCCATTTTTCTATTAATGTTTTGAAGGCTCCCCAAGTTTATAACACGGTAAGTTAACGCTTCCCACTTGGACTGTCCAATTCCCATCAATGTCCTAACTGAAGGGTTTATGATAGTCAGAAACTCTTTACGATAAACACCACATTCTATGTCATCACCTCTCTCTCTTTCACTGTGTGTGTATAGAGGGAAGGAGCAACTTTCCATAACAACAAATAAAATATACTGGCAGTTTGTTTGCTTGTTGGTTCCTTTGTTTGTTGCCTCTCATCAACCATTCAGGAGACAGTATATAATTAAGAACTGAACAAATTAAGCATATTATCCAAATGTGTTGAGAACTGTTTGGGATAAAGAAAGCGTCAGTAATTTACTGAATATCAATTTTATGTTTCGGGCTGAGCCCTGGTGGCACAGTGGTTGTGTGCGGGACTGCAGCTCATAGTATTGACAGTTCAAATCCAGCAGCAGTTCTCCAGGAGCAAGGCTGGGATTCTTACTCCCACCAGGGCAGTGATGCCACACAAAAAAATTATGTTTAAATAAACACATTCAAATCTGAAAATGGTCTATGCTCTCAAATTTGATGGACATTCATGTTAATGAGCATATCACCCCACTCCACTCTGCTAAAAAAAATTTAAGTAAAATGTGCACATTTTCAAATCATATCATTATTAGGACACAAATGTGACATTCTGCTGGAAAAAGAAATTCAAAAACAGTTGCAATTCTGGATCAATGGAACTGACAGAAATTTAAGAAAAGCACTTCTGGAATGAGAACTTCTGATATTATTGGTGATACTAGATGGTTCTTATGCAAGATTCAGAAGGAAGCAACCTAAAAACATCGGTCTATCTTATTGTACTGATGGGGATGGTTACAGTAGAAAAAAAGACCTAGCTACTCAATCAGAACAATGGAATGCTGTTTAATTTAAAATCAGGATAGATACTGCACATATTTAATGCAATACTTTACACATAATCTGACAATCTGGACATATGAAGAACATGGTATCATGATGGTAGAAAATCACATTAATAAACTGTGATATACAAAAACAGATCTTTCTTTCTGAAAGTGCAGAGAATGTGAAGAAATTACTAGTGAAAATCTGAGACTATAGACTGAGTATTACTTACAACACAGAACAAAGAAAATAAGAATCCTCACAATTGACTCAATAAACACCATCCTAATAGTTTGAGCATCATTTGAAGTTAATATTTACATGTTATTTGGGTATATAATCAGTATCCTTGGAAAAAGCTGTCAAGAAATCAAGACACGGGAAAATCTTTTGCAAAGGACTTACTTAAAGTGTTGAAATCAGTATTTCAATTTGGGACTAAGGTTATTTCGGCTCAAGCTACTATATTTTCCTTATACTCCCTGTATTTGCTTTCATGTTCAATGAATAAGAAAAAGTGTAAATTAATTCATTTGACTTTGTGATATTGGTGCAGAAGATTGATGATACTACAGATAGCAAGAAGAATAAACAAATCTCTCTTGAAAGGAGTCTTGGTGGCATATTGGGCTGGTAAAAGATAGGTTAGTAGTTTGAAACTTCCAGACATTTAACCGAAGAAAAAATTCTTTTCCTTACAGAGTAAGAAACCTGGGCTGAGCTCCGGTGGTGTAGTGGTTGTGCGCGGGACTGCGGCTCACTGGGATGGAGGTTCAATTCCAGCAGTGGGGCTGGGCCTCCTACTCCCACCACTGGAGAGCAGTGATTGACACACCCCCCCCCCCCCAAAAAAAAAAAAAAGAACCATCTTCTTCAATGGCTGTATTTAACAATGGCACTGAAATAGGGTCAATTTGTCAGTCATTGTGAAGAGGGTGCAAACCTGGGCAGGGTTTCCTTCGGTTGTACCAAGCGTCACTATCAGTGAGGAATGCATCTACAGGGTACATCATCACCATCAATAAACATACTGAAGAGGGAATTCCCACATATTGACCAACCTTGTCATCAGACTCATTTCTCTGAAGAGGCAAAGAAAGGATGAACCCATAAACACTTTAATAGCCTGATCTACCATTTTTAGAACCCTGTAGAAAATGTTTCCCTGCCTGAAGGGAATAAAGGAAACTAGTTACTCCTGATGACCTGAAAATTCCTGTCCTCTGGTGGAGCTTCCTATCCAGACTCTGCTGAGGAAGTTCAGATTCATGAAGGTTTCATAACAGATGTTAACACCTTTCAAACAGTGAGGAATTATGTGTATTGACTGATAGACAATGAAAATCTAATTTAACCTCATTCTCAAACTATACTGAAAGTCTATAATCTAGACCACTCTAAAAAATAGAGTGCTAACAAGGCACAACACACACATTTCTCTCTGCACCAAAGAAGGTCAACACTCACATTTCTAACATGTAAGGAAACTGAGTAGACTCACAGTCACAATTGATGTAATAATTTAGTATGATACTAAGAGCTTTATATTCCTGGGAAGGCATGACATCCATGCTCCTCAGAGGAGATTACTGTTATTTAACAAGGTATTCCCATTACTCAGCCCACATACTGGGGCAGTATCAATGTGTATGACTTATTTTTTTTTTAATGAAAATATTCATGCCTATGGAGACCAGGTTTCTAAAAGTTTCCATCATCACATATTCACAGAGTTTCCTCTATGAAGGATCCAGCGAGGCCCATTCATCCTAGAAGTCCACAGGTCCTTCTTCAACAGTCAGGGGACCCTAAAACTCTCCATACATTCTGGTTCAGCAAGGTACCATGCACTCATATATGTGAAAGGCAGACAGATGACAGTCTTGGAAACAGAGACTTCCCATGGGGATTAGAAACAATGGTCTTGTTCTACTAAGGATTTCAAACAGGGTTCAGCTACCAGCTTCATCCCTTCACTGCCTAGACTCATGTCCTCACTGATGACATGTTATCCCAACCACTGCATTCTTCTAGCATAATGAGCTTATCTCTGGACATTTGTCTGGGACCATCTGCAATCTTACTCCTCTCTATATTTATGGGTCAGGACAGAGAAAAGTCAGAACACAACACATAAATCAGACAAATGATCAGAAATAAAAGTCATGATTCCACATTCATAGCCACTCTTCCATTGGAGGGCTGGGAGAAATTCACCTCCTTGCTCAAAACTAACCAGAGTACTTATAAGAACATGAAGCACGGGGTGAAAGCAAGACAGCAACTAGGAAACACTGCAGAATATGTATTTTCCCTGTAGCCCCTCCTTAGCCATTGGAGAGCTACTGGTATGAACTAACAAAGCAGCAACTCAGAACCCTGGTATTCGCCTAGAGAATTCTAGCTCAAGAGCCGCCACATTATCTACTGAAAGAGATGATTACTTATGAAAATGTCTGTAGTATGTCTGCAGTTATACTATTGTGTGTTTTTCTTTTTAATTTTCAACTAAATCATTTTATTGGGGCTCATACAATTCTTATCACAATCCACACATACATCCATGGTGTCAAACACTTTTGTACATTTGCTTCCCTCGTCATTCTCAAGACACTTGCTTTCTACCTATTGTGTAATTTTTAGCTTCATGGAGATAGGCCAGAGTATTGAAAAGGGAAACAGGGTAAGGGTGAAAGATAGGTAACAATAGAATACAGATATACAAATATACAAATACAGATGTCATCAAAATTTCCCCACTCTAAGACATGAACCTACTATAATTATTATAGACTGCTCCCTTCAAGAAACACTTGCATACTCTCATAAATACATTTTAAGGTCCTATGTTGACAAAAAGCACAAAATGTTAAGTACCGTAATAAGCATGCCCTTTTTGCTAATTGGAAAGATGTAGTTCGATTCCATTTTTCTTATAAGTTTACTGAACTTCAATGTATGACTGTTAAACTGTGAAAGGATCCTAGGGTTTACACACCAGACTTTGGGTAGGTCCACTCCTAAGATTTTCTCATATTTGCAGATCAAGAAAGGCACACCAGCTTGACGAGCTGAACATGGCGACCACTGGCATGCTCTCATCTGTGGGACTGGCTTCTATGATTTGTCATGCTTTGGTTCTCACTTTTTTTTTTTTTCAGGAGAGACCAGTGCCTGGAAAAGGACATCGTCCTTGGCAAGGGAGAAGAGAGGCATAGGCGAGAAAGGGCTTTGACAAGATGGATTGACACAGGGGCTGTCACAATGGGCTCACAGATGGCAACATTTGTGAAGATGGTGCAGGACAGGCAGTGCTTCCTTCTTTTACATAAAGGATTTTTTAAGTTGGAACAGACACGATGACACCAAACAACCACCCAGAAAAAGCTAATGTTGCACTTTGATGCTAAAATTTCACGGCTAAGTAGTGATAAAATACAATGACATGAGCCGTCGCGGTCACTGGACAATTCTACTCTGGCAATGTATGCAAATGTAGATGCAACAAACCTTTCTAAAATTTCATCCACAGCTGTGCATCAGGTGACATGTTTTAAAGTCTACACAAGCCAAAAAGGAGCCCTGGTGGCAGAGTGGATTAAGTGTTGAGCTGCTAACATCAAAGCCTGCACAAGCTTAAATTCTACTCCTTCGAGATGAACAAAAACCAAATGCAGTGCTGTCAAGTCGACTCTACTCCTTTTGACCACAGAACAGGGAGTGGAACTGCTCAGAAGGGTTTCCAAGACAGTAGATCTCTAGGGTGCCAACAGCCTCATTATCCTCCCTTGATGTGGCTGCTATGCGTCAACCACAAAGGGCATGGTCTGTGGCCAATTAATCCAACCAATCAAATGAATCAGTCAGAGAGCACAGATGTCTTCATGGCCAGGAAAGGGAGGCTCCCTGGTCATTCACCAAATGGGAAGCTCATTAGCAGTAACTATACATGGAAATTCCCACAATGGAAAAAGAGAACGGAGCATGAAGAAACCCTAGCAAGAAAGTAAAGCAAAACAAGCAGTAGTTAAAAGAAATGAAAATTAGGGCTTTCAGATTTATGACCAATATGTCAAGAACCCAAAGCCACATTCTAGTCCCCACGAAAAAAGCTAACCATATTGAATTCAGAGTAGAGGCAAAGAGTGTGGTTCTGATCTTTTGTACATAAAAAGCAAAACATTGCCATTGCATTGATTCTGATTCATAGCACCCAATAAGGCAGGGAAGAACAGTCCCTGCATGTTTCTGAAACTGCAACACTTTGTCTCCAAATCAGATAGAGGTGGAAAATCACACATGACACAGCTGAAATTGCTGCATCCCATGTCTCATTTCATTGCAGAATTTTTAAGAAGAACAAGCCCACCCAAGACCCCATAAACAGATCAGCACCTTCTGCTACAAACTCTCTCTTTCATTGTATATCTCTTCACACAGGGGAGAGGTGGAACTATTGTTTCAGAATTGCAGCACAGGTCCCAGGGTCAGGGTGAAGAGGGACCATGAAAATGAATTGAGAAATGGGTGACTCTGGAGGACCATGGACTTGGCCTCCTCCAAAAGCACAAATCCATGTTTGGACTCTCTCATTAAACACAGAGAACCAAGACCCACGATGGCGAGGCTGACTCTTATGATGACAGCTCTGAGGGTCACATAAGGTAGGGAAACCTAGGAAGGCAAGGTTTGTCAAACCACTAAAGTCCACAAGAGAGGTCCAGTAACAGTAGAGATGGGACCCACGGTGCCTCGTAGGGCTCAAGTCCTTGGCTTCTTCGACCACCTTTTAACCTTATTGAGGAACCTCGGAGGGTCCAGGAACCAACAGCCCCCAACAATTTCCTGCAGCCTTCACCTTTAATGCTACAACCCTCAATTCTCTGTACTACTCACCATCTGGGCTCCAGCTTCTGGGAGTCTTGCTGAATGTGGTCTCTGGGCAAGAACCCACTCCAGAAAGAGGCCAGAGTCACTAAGCAGTTTGGAGGGAGGTGAGAGATGTGCGGTCCACAGCCAGTTAGAACATTTAAAGGACTAACTTGTGATATCTTGGATTTGCAAGATGGTTGCTGTTGGTCTCCAGTTACCTACAATAGACCAGGTCTCCATTTACCACAGCGAGGACCTAGACTGGAAAGAAATACAGTGGAGTAAAGAAGTGACAGGTTCTCCGACTTTGGCTTTTGCCCTGGCCAGAAACTCCTCCCAGGTTTCGGACCATGCTTCACTCAGGGTATTTCCTTTAAGGCAAATGCTACTTCACCATGTATAGCTGCAGAGGCCTCTTCCTCTGGCAACAGTGCCAAACATGAGGGATTTCCTACTTCCCACGTGAATCCCTTTGATCTAAAAGAGAACTTTGATATCAAGATGTACAGCAGCAGCAACAGCAAAACTAGAACCAGGAGCATGAGCTAGAGTGGTGGACTGGCCTAGGAACAGAGCAAGTAAAACGGAGTGCCCATGGGCACTTGTGCTGCCGCATCTCCTGGAGGGGTCTTGAAGCTGCTGGGTACCCGTGCCCTCAGGGAGCTGGAAACCGCGCTTCCAAGTCTCCTGGAATATTCTGGTCTTGAGTCAGGTGGAAGCTGCTGGGTATCTCACATTTCCATGACTCCTGGAAAGAACTCCAGTCGTGAAGCGATAAGACCCCAGGCCAGCTCACCTGATATCCTTCCGCTTTAAACCTCTGAAACACAGTCTATCAGAATACTTCCAATTTCCCCATAGTAACAGCTAAGATCCTGAATGAGTGTATGGTGAAATCCTGTAATGTGATTGGATGAAATAATTCGTAAGGTTGGGGGGAATCACCGCACCATGAGGAACTACATTCAAGGGTCGCGGCATTAGGAAGGTTGAGAACCACTGCTTGAGAGGAACACTATGTGTCAGAATTGACTTTGTGGCAGTGAGTCAGTTTTTGGTGTTGGGGACAATGCAGGTGTCTAGGTGGCACAAACAGCTTTCACTGGATTGTTCCACTGAGGACTGACGGGGTGAACTCAGCCTGCATGACTATGGAGATCTGCTCCCACAAACATAATGCTCCAGAAACGCGATGAAACTGAGCTGATCTGTAACATGATGCTGCTAGGAGATGGCATTAACTCCGGGACACCTAACCAAAGGAAAAAGTAACCACGGTGACAGTATATTCATGTCTATGTATGTACACGGATGTTACAAAAATCATCACCGTGTCTAAAATGAAGAACAAGTAAGCCTACAGAGAACTGGGCATATCTAAATTAGTCGGTGAAGAAGCCCAACTGCTCCTGTGATTAAATGATTGGCAGCTACACGAAAGGAAAGCAGCTGTGTCCCACCATGTGGCAAAATGTTCACATATAGATTGTAGCCTAGAAACCATAAGGAAGAGCTTAAGGAACTATGACATCACTAACAGAATCCACTGGAGTGCACTTGAGATCAACAAAGTTGTTAATAAAATAAGCCTTTTCTGAGCATGATAGTGGGACAAGAGGAAAGTAAAACAGAGGAAAAAACTGGGGGGTAAAGGGCATTTATATAAGTTTAAATACAGACATGCACATAGGTGTGAATATTTATAAGTGATGATGGGGAAATACATCAATGAGCATATACTTATAGGGTTAGTAGTAGGACAACAGATAGGCATTGGACCGCCATTCAAGTACTTCCTTGAGTACTTCACTGAGTACTTCCACTCAGTGCAAGAACATTTTGTTCTAAAAAATTGGCATTTCATGATGCTCATCTTCCCGACACGATCACTGAACACAAATAAGTGCATAAACAAATGTGGTGAAGAAAGCTGTAAAAAGATAGCCCGGCTATCAAAATAGGGTTGGGGGAGGGGGGTCTTAAAGGCTTGAAAGTAAACAAGCAGCCATCTGGCTCAGAAGCAACTAAGCCCACATGGACAAAGAACACCAGCTTGTGACACCACGACGTGTCAAAGAGATCAGTTATCAGGAGGCTTCAAGAACTAAAAATCACAACATTGCGTGCTTACTTTCCTTATATGATTGGTGATGACAAATGTGTGCATAAACAAATGTGGTGAAGAAAGCTGATGGTGCCCAGCTATCAAAAGATAAAGCATCTGGGGTCTTAAAAGACTTGAGTAAACAAGGGGCCATCTAACTCAGCAGCAACAAAGTCCATATGGAAGAAGCACCACCAGCCTGTGTGACCACGAGGTATTGAAGGGAACGGGTGCCAGGCATCAAAGAACTAAAATTATGTCATTATAAATGAGGGGGAGTACAGATTGGGGACACAAAGTCCATCAATAGGTGAAGCGATATCCTCTTACAGAGGAGTTGCAGGGAGAAGATGAGCCAGGTAAGGTACAGTGCAGTAACAATGAAATATGCAACTTTCCTCTAGTTCTCAAATGCTTCCTCCCACCCACTATTATGATCCCAATTCTTCCAGACAAATCCAGCTAGACCAGGGGATGTACACTGGAGTTGGAAACATGGGGAATTTAGGACAGATGATCCTTCAGGACTAATGGTGGGAGTGGTGATACTGGGAGGGTAGAGGAATGGTGGAGTAGAAAGGGGGAACCAATATCAGGGATCTACATATAATCTCCTCCCTGGGGCAGAGACAACAGGAAAGTGAGTGAAGGGACACATTGGACAGTGTACAATATGAAACAGTAACAACAATTTGTAAATTATTAAGGTTTCATGGGGGAGGGAAGGGAAATATGGGAAGCTGATACTGGGGACCTATGAGGAGGAAGGATATTTTGAGAGTGATGATGGCAACAAGTGTGCAAATGAGACATGTACACAATTGATGTATGTATGGCTCATGATGGGAGTTGTACGAGCCCCCAATAAAATTATTTTTTAAAGGGGGGAGGGGAGGGGAAAGAGGAGCTTATACCAAGGTCTCAGATGGAAAATATTTGGAAATTAATATGGCAATCTATGTACAAATGTGTTTGATATAAATGATGCATTGAACATTATATAAGTTGTAAGAGCCCCCAATGAAATCATTGGGGGAAAAAAACAAGCCTTTTATCAAGAACACTTGGAAAAAAGATTAGAACATTCATGCATTACCATGCAGTGGCACATAGGAAAACTAGCAGCTTATTTTAAATAAGATCTTATCTTACTATACATAAGAATTATATGCTCACCAGGGCAGTGATGAGGAAAAAAAAAAGAATTATATGCCTCTCTCACTGGGGATGGCCCCTGCATAAGACTTGGTCTCTCTCAACCTGCGCAGGTCTTTCTTCTTTTTCCTTCTTTGTTTTTCTCCATTGTTTTCTCTTTAATAAAACTTGCTCTTTAATTCACATACACACAAAAAGAATTATATATCTGGATGTTACCTTGTATTAGGCATAGTTATGACACAATTTTAAAAATGAAGAGCCACCAGTAGGACACAGTTCTTAGACAGTAAAATCAAACAAATTCAAGAAACAGTTAACAAATGAAATAAATAAATCAAAAGGATAAAAATAACTCACATTTTGGTTCCAAGGAAGATTTTCTATATCCACTGGGATAACTGATTATTGGTTGATTAAATTCTATGTCGGTGAAAATAAAATAAAAACAACAATAAAGTGTTGACCTTTAGACATCTATTGCTAAAATATAATATTAATGCACAAACCCAAACTCACTGTCATCGAGTCAATTCTGACTCAGAGTGACCATACAGGAGGAAGGAGAGCTGTCCTGTGGATTTTCAAAAGTGAAACTCTTTACAGGTTAAAAAAAACCATCATTTTCTTCAGATTAATATATAAAAAGACCTGAAAATAAATAATTGTTGGATTCTACAAATCAAGAGGATCTAAAAGGAGCCCAAAATTTCCTGCAAAAAAATTGAGTGGACATTAAATCTGGGCCAGCAATGTTCCAAGAGCCAAGAGGGAATGAAAAGGGGGTGGTGGCATGGGGTGGAAGAAGGAAGTGCTAAACAGAAATGAGCTAATAGTAGAATCAATGTCTGGGGTGAAGTTTATTGGGGGAGATACCCCCAAGTAGAGCTCGTCACACTCCAAGTGGAAAAGTACCACATCAGCAGATTGGAAGACAAATCTCAGGAGCTGTATTAGAGATTAAAGTCTTAGCACCGCAGTTAGTAAAGGGCTATGGATGGCGGTGACTTCCTGAAGTCCAATGGAAGGATCCCTCCATTGAATTCCTTCTGACCATTAAGCAAAGATAAAGATTAAATTCACTGGGGGGTGGAGGACCTTGGAAAGTGGACACGGTCCACCCTTCTCTAGCCAACCCAGAGGGTTTTATAGTCATGAGTCTTATCAGTTGAGCCCTGAGCTCCTGGGTCAGATGAACCTGGCACAAAACTGTCTATGACAATTTAGGTGCCCCAATTATGGTCCTGTCCCTGCTTCTGTAGTCCCATTTGTGCCACTGATGTATTGATGTTCCACCAATCATGACCTTGTGGCATTTTCCCTTGTTCAGTATTATTTCATCAGATTCTCCACTTGAATGTTTCCTTGACCTGTGCTAAGGATCTCTTTCATCCAGGTGTCTGTGTCTTTGTATTCTCATCTCATCTAAGATTTGATAGATGCTGTATTAAATTATATTTGAGATTGGAATCTCTTTGCAGTCTAAAACTGAGCCCAAGCTAGTTTTCCAGGGGCACAAATGATTTAGGAGGGGCATAGTCAAGATCTGTTTTAGAGTGAAATGGATATCCCATTTTAAGTACTGTTTTTTTTTTTTTTTTTAGTTTTTTTATTTTATTATTAATTTTTTTTTTTAGGCATCACTGCCCTCAGGTGGTGGGAGTAGGAGGCCCAGCCTTTGCTCCTGGGAGCCGGAATTGAACCTCCATCCCAGTGGGCCACAGTCCCGCACACAACCACTACGCCACCGGGGCTCAGCCCTTTACGTACTGTTTAAAGAGGATATTTATTAAATCTTAGGAGGCAAAGACAGGAACCCATCATCTGGATGAGGAAAGCCACCAAGAGGAGGTGGAAATGGTTTCTGAGGTTCACAATTGAGATGTGAGATAAAGAAGGTGTGGGGGAGGGGCAGGGCCAAGGAAATTGTCACAAAAGCATGATTGGTGGCCAAGCAATACATCGTAATGACTTCTATTCTGAGATAGATGACTAACAAAAGTAGTCCAGCGCCTACTGACCAATGTAGTCAGGGCAAGACAGACAGGACATAGCTCTTGTCTGGAGACCAGGGTCTACTGACCAAAGCGAGACTCATAAGAGATGGTTCCTGTCTAGGAGACCTTCTGTACTCTCTCGTTTGGTGACCTCCGTCAAGGACACACAGACCTATAAAGGGCACACAAGCCTGTAAAAAGGACTGCTCCTCCCTGGGCTGCCTGGATAGCATGAAGCGAATAGACACACCAAAGTCCTCTCTGCCCGAGCGCCAGATGCCATACACCCTTGGTTCCAGGCCAGAAAGCATTCCGTGGAGGCTGACTCTCTCTCTTTCTCTCTGTGCGGGCTCGGTAACCTATGCGGGGATATGGGCTGTCACTGCTACTGCATCCTTTTGCAAAGCAAGGTGTTGAGAAGTTGCGCTCTCATACAGACCTGGGTCGTCAGTGGGGCGGCCTGATGACTGCAAGGCTCAGTCAAGGCCACTCTGGGGTCTCCTGCTCCCATGTCCAGGATCTGACACGGAAGGGACAGGCCCCAGGCAAGAACCCGTCCCCCAATCGGGCCTCAGGAAATCGGCCACAGAGGACTCAGCGCCTGGGATAGACACCGAAACATCAAGACTCACTCACCCTCTTGGGACGCTTCCTGAGCTTTCTCCGTCAGAAGTGGGGTCGGCAGGAAATTACATCACCTGGGCCGGGGGATGGAGGTGGTGGGGTGGGTCTTTTCGAAGGGGCGGGGCTTGGAGATAACGAGGGAGTCCTGGAGGGGGCAGTGGGAGGTGCGGCTCTGGGCCTGGAGTGGCAACTGCTTCGTCTTTAGTACCGTGTTCCCCCGAAAATAAGACTCACCCATGCAATAAACCCGAGCAGAATTTGTAAGCATTGGTGCGATATATGCCCTACCCCGAAAATACAACCCAGTGATGGGCGTGGCTACGCGGCGTGTCTGCACCGCCCAGGCATTTCTTCAAGGAGCGGTCACTGGGCAGCCCTCCTCCTCTGCCCCATCGTGACCCATCTGCACTCTTCCATTTGCAATACACAAGCCACCCAAAGACCGTTTGCACATGGAAATTAACGACTACATTGAAACTAGAATGACAAGAAATCAGTGTGGAAACTCTGTGAAGCCCAGCCTGGCAGAGGTCGTGATTTGGGTGAAGAACTCATGGGGTAAAATCGCTGACAGTGTTGTTACCGCGGCACTCCGAGCAGGTTACATGGATAAGGGCTGCTGGTTGAATGAGAGCTCTGTTGCTTGACATGAGAGATGGGGGGCAATGGTGCTGCAGGAAATAGAGTCGCCAGAATTCGGGGTTTGGAGAGTTATGCTGATGCTCCAGAAGAAGATGACTTAACAACGTCTGAATAAATGTAGATTGTTGTACTGTACTTAAGAAGAAATAACACATCTCCTGAAAATAAGCCCCAGGGTGTCTTCTTGAGGAAAAATAAATGCGAGGCCTTGTCTTATTTGGGGGGAAACACGGTAGCTTCTTTTGAGTCTGGAAAAGGCTCCAGAGGCAGCGTTACTGAAGAAGCAGCTGAAATAGATTGTTTCCGAAGCTGACTCCACGCCTGATCAGGGGATGTCAACGGACGCCCACCCCATTGGAGGTATCGACGCTAACTAGAAAGATGCGCGGGATTCATGGAATCTAAAAAGGTATAGATGCCACCGAAAACATAAACACTCTGGCATGGCCAGTGTCTTCGCTCCCTCCTTCTCCTCCCCCCAGCTAGCTCCCTGAACCACCTGCGGCTCTCCCAGGGACGCCTTTCCTGCGCCTACTCTCTCCACTGCCCCTTCCCCACAAGGGGCTCCTGGAGCAGTACCAGTCTGTATCAAACCTACTTTTCCTTTCTGTGGTAGCGGCTCTCATGCTCTCTATACCTTTTAGCTGCTTCTCTGCCTATAGACAAAGGGCCAGCTGTCACTTTCTTTATGTGGCTCTCTTGAACCCCTTTCACCTCATTTCCTATGTTTCCTGTTGCCTATAAACATCACCTCCCTCAATCAATCTATTAATTAAAGGTCTCCTTCTGTCTCTTGTCTCTAAAAGACCTTACTGAAACCTGTTCCCTTTGGGTGGCCCTGCTTGCATTTGAAACACATTTGTATTTGAATCGCAACACACAAGCCACGACAGACAGAAAAAAACCGGACAGAAAAGTGGTGGGTGGAGATGGGCTGAGTCCAGGTGGTGTAGTGGTTGTGCGTGGGACTTCAGCCCACTGGGATGGAGGTTCAATTCCAACTCCATGGAGCAAAGGCTAGGCCTCCCACTCCCACCACCTGAGGGCAGTGATGCCCAAAAAACCAAAAGTGGTGGGTGGAAGGCATGTTTCCCAACTGGGACTTTCTCCAGGAGACACTGCAACTGCATGGACCACAGAGACACATTTGACCACATCTGATGCCATCTGCTCCACTTGATCACCTCTCTCCTGACACCATCTGGCTTCCATATGAACTCATTCCAACCGCCCTAGTGGAAGAAGCCTGAGCCTTGTAGACTCAAGAGACTTGACAAGCCTGTGCCATCCTCTGATGCTCATTTCAGGCTCTGCTCCCTAAGCTACCCCACCAAGACTCAAGGCACCTTTCCCTTCACACATGCTCAGGTGAGCATCTAGATGGAGCATTCCTGAAAATACCAGTTGTCTTCTGCTCCTCCTCCCACTTTCTCCCCCTCCTCACTGCTAAAGTTTTATTTTCCCCCAATCTGTGGGGTCTGTATTACTCTTTTGAGGAAACCTTTCTGTTTGTATCAGTGTATTATATTCAGCAAGTTCCCATCAAGAAAGTCCTTCACTGACTGTATTTCT
>PVJH01025859.1:0-31795 GCA_004026705.1 Nesogale talazaci | reverse complement strand
TTCTGCTTCACTTTTCCTCAAACGAGGCTAGTGGTCGCCAAGGCGGCTCGGGCTCCCTGCCCCCCCATGTGAGAGTAGAACGGAGCTTCTTGGGGGCCTCTTGCTGGAATGCTTATGGACGCGGGTCTCCAGGCCGTCCTGCCATGGCCTCTGCACATGGGTGTGGGCTGCCATCCTCTTGATTAGTGATCAGGGACAAACTGTGCCATCGGACATCCTATTCATTATTCTCTCTCTCACCTGACACTTCTTTGTGCACTTAAGAGCTTTCAGAGCGCCCACCTGCTACAGATGCTGTGCCAGGTGTCCCTGGGAATAGAAAACAAGCCCCCAGGTGAGGTGGTCCCACCTTTAAGGTGCTGCCACAGATGTGAATCAGAGTGCGATGAACGAGAATGGGGGGGGGGGGACTGGGGACAACATCAACTCACTGTCCCTGTTGTGTTCAAGGCTTGCCCATGGACCAAGACCCCTTCTCTCCCGCTCCTGCACATAGACACAAGCCTGCAGGTGTCCTCCTCCGTGCCCCCCTCCCCCAGTGCCTCCGCTCCATCTTTCTTGTCTGTTGCCATGGGATACAGCATCTGTTACCATGGGCTACAGCACACCCTTCTTGCTGCTCTCCCACCTCAGCCCCCCCCAGCCCCTCCCCGCCAAGCTGTTGGCAGAGTCCTCTCTGCTGCCAGAATGGTGCTCCACAGGCAAACATGTCTGGGTGGGGGACGTGAAGGAAGAGCACCCACTCCTGCATTGCCAGGCGAGCTCCTTCAATCTGACGCCCTGACACCAGCCTCTCTCTGGGACCCGTCGTTTTTTTCATTCTCTGGCAAGAGGGACCCACGTGGAGAGTGCCCAGAAGATGTCCATCTTTTGCACTTGCTGTTCGCTTGGGCAAGAACGGTCGCCCCTCTGCCCCCCTGATGATCTGCCCAGTGCATCCCCGTTCCCGACAGACAGGTTGTTCTTTCGGATGTAGGAGCTCTGTCTTCCGCACGGAATGCTGCCGACCGGCCAGGCTTCCGCTCCGATGGCACAGGTGGGCCTGTGTGCCTGACACGGTCTGTTTTCTGCTCTGGTCATCAGACGGGACCTGGTGGTCTCATGCCTCCTTTGCTGGCCAGTGGCATCCCATGAAGGGTAACTGACCACATGGAATCGAGCCAGACAGAAGGTTGTGCTGGGGGGCGGGTGTCGGGATGGTAAGCAAACGTTGCCCTTTCTGCCTGATGGTGCTGGGGGGTGGGGGGGCGCAGTACAAGAGCGGAAGGGATGGGGCCACTGAGGGTATACCAGGACAATCTGAGAAGCACCCCAACTCATTGAAAGAGCTAGGTTTCAAGGAAGGGACAGGCCTGGCCTCAGTTCAAGAAATGGTGCCTTTTGATACCGTAACCTGCTTCCTTAGCGTTTGTGACAAACAACCCCCAAACTCTCCTGACAGAAAGCAGCAGCCAGCTGTTGCCCTCGCACACAGCTGACTTGGCCGTGTGGGCTGAGCTCAGCGGGGCGGTTACTCAGGCCTCCCTCGGACATCCACAGCCGGCTGCCGGGTTGGCTGGGGACAGGCTGGTCTCCGTGGGCACAGCTGGAGGACTCATCCCACAATCGATGGAGTCTCGCGGAGGCAGGGCCATCTAGCCGTACGAAGCCACTGTCCAGTGAGGGCTGGCCTATCACTACCCTACGTGGACTGAGCAAAGCACGCGTGACTGCACCCTGCACCGTCGTCACGGTGCTTGCCAGGTTGGAGTCCCTGTCCTCGTCTGAGTGCTTGCTGCTGGAGCGGGCTCCTGGTCCAGTCCTGCCGACGACAGTCTGACCTGGTGCTGCTCATCCTAAAGTGTCCTGGTGTCTGATCCTCCCGAAGCAGCCAGCCTATTCATTCTCTGTCTGCAAGTTCAGCTGGACCCCGACTGTCCTGGGGGCTCCTGCTGGTGTTTGAAACACGGAAGGCAGAGCTTCCTGTGGTATCATAGCAACACCCAAGGCAACATAGGAGGACATACTGGCAGACAGGTGGTGGACACATCTCCCTCCCTCTCTGCCGTGGAGTCCACTCTGACTCGTCGTGGCCCTGTAGGACAGGGCAGGCATGCCCGCTGGGGTGTTTTAGAAAGTCCCCTCTTTCTCCCAGAGCAGAGCAGCCGGTGGTTTCAAAAAGCTGACCCTGCAGTGAGCTGCCCAAGGCGTCAGCACTACCCTGCTGGGAAGCCCAATCTCTTTTCATGATTTTAGGGTGTGTTCCTCCTTCCCTCCCGCCCACGCTGCAGCAGCGGTTCTCAACCTGTGGGTCATGGCCCCTTTGGGGGTCGAACGACCCTTTCACAGGGATCGCTCGATTCAGAACAGTAGCCAAATGACTGTGATGAAGTAGCGATGAAATCATGTGATGATAGTTCCTCACAGCGTAAGGAATACATTGGAGGGCCGTGGCCTTAGGAAGGTCGAGTGGTCCCCCTCAGAGCTGTCAGTAGTGGCAGTTGGGCACCATCTAGCTCTGTCCGTCCCAGAGCCGTGGGGCTTGTGGTCCATGAGTCCAGGGGACCAATTCCATCAGCGTTTTTTTATCAGTCAAGCATCTGACATGTGTTGGAGGTCCAGATCAGATAACCATGGCTCCTGGCAGGGCCCTGCAGTTCTTGGGGTGGGGTAATGCCTTATGAAGACCCAGCGCCTGGTAGATCAGCGGCCTAGGGAGAGTGGCAGGCCTGCCTAAGAGCTGTCCAGGGTGCTGGCCACTTATCTGACTCTCAGGATGCCTGTCTCCAACCCCGACCCCTCTCCTCTGATCCCCGCTACTCCAGGATGGGGGACTCCATCATGTCCCTTATTTCAGCTCACCCCACCCCACCCCGAGCCCTACCATCATTGTCTGCTGAGTTGGCAGCAGTGAGGACATTCTGAGGCCCAAAGAGTTCCTCTTCGGTCAACCACAGGAGCACATGTTGGTGGTGCCCGGGAGATGTGCACGTCGCTCTGATGAGCAGAGGAAAGGCCCAGAGGTGATTCTCAGAGGAGGAGAAATAATGACGCTCGCGGTCAGACCACCATCTCCAACCTCGCTCTGGGTGGAGGGTATCCTCTAAGGAAGGTTCTATCTTCTTCCTAGAAGTGAAGTGCCTGCAGCCTTCCTCCCCGAGATGCCTTTCATGGCCAAAATTGACAAATGTGCCCAGCCCTCTCTAAATCTGTTCCCAGTTTCCTCTCAGAATCACACTGGAATCAGACAGATATCTTTATCACACTGGCTGTAGCAGTGTTGCTTTCTTTTTACTCCTAAACGTGTTCCTTTTATGATGCTGGTGCCTGATCTCCCACATGCCTAAATGGGGGGCCTTGGCAGAGCTAAGGAGCCCCCTTATCTACCCTATTTATTAACATGTTAAACACTGGACATGTTTTTTCCCTCTGTTCTTGTTTTTATTCCTGGGGCCCCGAGTGCCCTCAGAGGAATCCTGAATTTGCATGGAAAGATAAGTCTTGGGAAGAGTGCAGCCAGCATGCTCCTTAGAAGGGAGGATGGGGAGACTGTGTTTCATACCCCGGACACGTTCACAGGAGGGACCAGACCCTAGAGGAGGACGCCCTGCTTGGTAACACACAGGGCCAGTGCAAAAGGGGAGACCCTTCCAGGAGATGGACTGACACAAGGGCTGCCACCACGGGCTTCTGTGTGGCAGTGGCTGTGTAAGGCCATGCGGCGTCTCCTCCGATGTGCGGAAGGTCTCTCTGCAGCTGAACTGGAGGGGACTTTGATTCCAAAGTAAGACCTCCCCTGTGAGAGGGAAGCACCTTCTAGCAGAGGGACGTTGGGCCTCACTCAAGTCCTCCCTCCATGCGGGGTCCCCGAGGGTCAGAATTGACTCTAGGGCACTGAGCGGGACCCTTGGGAAAGCAGGTCGCCAGACCTTTCCTCCATGTGTGTTGCAGCGTCCGGCCTTCCTGTCTGAGGACGCGAAAACAGCCACCACCTGCAGTGACCTTTACCCTCCTGCTCACAAGCACACAGCACCCAATGCTGTTGCATCTGCTTCGATGCAGGGTGGCCTTGTGGGATTCGTGAGTTTCTGAGGCTGCCTCTGGGAGTCTCATCTTTCTCCCATGGAGCGGTGAGTGGTTTGGAACTGCTGACCTGGTGAGTGGCCGCCCAACGCGTATCCACAAAGCTCCCTTTCACTCCTGTGGCCCTCCACAAATGCTCAGGGAATCTCCTGCCTCCAGACCAGGCTGTCTGCCCAGCCATAGCCGGTGGGACGTGGGAGAAGCTCCAAGCTGTGCCAAGCAGTGGGGTGGGAGGCAAAGGTATTTTCTGTTCGGGGACCAGCAGCCGAGAGCCCTCTCACTGCTGGACACCGGGGTCTGGCTGTGCAGGTCACTTAGAGGGGACATTACCAGCTATCGGCAAAGTCCCAGGGCCCAAAGGCAGCACGCTTTGCTTGTGAGACATCCCATGTGAGTCAGAGTTCTGTGACTCACGCTCGGGAAACCCCGGGGACTTGCCTTCCCGGACTCGTAAACAGCGAGGAATTCCTCCAGGACCTTGTGGCACGAGCTGCTGGGCTTCCAGTCAAGTGGACAAGGCATGGCTTTCTTTCCCCGGTCCAGTGTATCTGCCTTCTGGTCGGTCAGTTATCTCGAGGGACCCTGGACATCCATGCTGCCATCAGGGACCTGGAGTCCTCTCCCCGCCCATGGCAGCCCCTGCACCACAGGGCGAAACCTGCCCCGGCCTGCGCCATCCTCCCAATCCTGCTGTGTGTGCGCCTGCCGGTCCCTCTCCCCTGTCCCTGAAGTGACAGCTGTCCTTTCCAGAAGTCCTCAGTTTGCCAAACTACACTGCAGTTACGGTTTGAGATGTTCTCATGGGATGGTTCGGTGTCAAGCTTCCAAAGCTGTTTCCCGGTGGGGGCCTCAGGGTCCCTCTCTGGTCTCAAAGTGTGCAGGGGAAAAGTTCTCGAGATGCATGTGGTGTTCAGTTCCAGGATTTCCCTCCTTTGGGCCAGCCTCCATCTCCTGGGCCACAATCAGAGCTTTGAGCAACAGACTGAGAGCAGAGCAGGTTGTGACGATCAGGCTGAGGCTCGTTCTTTCACTGAAGGCCGGGCTCTCCTCTCTTGTGCACTCAGTCGATAAAGACCAGTGGCTGCTCTGTAAGCTTGTTAGCAGATGATTTGTGGAAGTCCATCACCAGACTTGTCTTCTGAGTGGACCAGACAGCCAAGTGCAGTAACCATTTGTGCCACCAGGCCCTCCACGGGGGGACCAGACACCAGGAAGGGCCTCGGCTCCCTTCTGGCATCTGTCTGTGTCGTGCCCACCAGGCAGTGTGTCTGTTGGTGCTTTCTGGGCCCCTCACAGTATCCCATCTTCTTGAAGTCATCCGTTAACATGCCTGCCGCCCAGGAGGCACACGGGGCCTTCGTTTGGCTTGTCATATATTTAACACCTGCAGAACTGGCTCTCAGGAGAAGCACTGGCCTTCCCAGAGGCAATGTCTACGTGCGTGCTGCAGGGCCCTGCCCTGCCCCAGGCTCCCAGGGCTGCCGTCACAATCTCCCACGACGTGGGTGGCTTCTCAGAATAGACTCTTTTGGGGGGCCTCACAGTCTGGAGGCGGGTGCAAACATACCGTGGAGAGAGTGTGGGTGCATTTCCAGACTCCTGCCACGCAGAGAGCCAGCGCAGGACTTTTGTTCTCCCCGTGCCTGTAAAATTATACACACACCAGGAGCGCTCTTCTGGTCTGGCTCAGCCCTGCTGGGAGGCCCTTGGCAGTGGGAGTCTGGAGCTGGGCATGTGGGTGGAGGAGGCTGGAGGAGACCTCCTGGGAGTGGATGGGACCAGGAGAGTCCAGGCTTTGAGCCCTGGGGGTGGGAGCACCCTATGTGCAAGCCTAGGCCTGGACTTGGGAAGGACAGTGATACGGGTGCCTGAGCCCTGCCCTGATGGGGCACTGCAGAGTCTGAGAGACTCCCTGGAAACTGAGGGGAGGGGGCGCGGGACAGAGACCAAGGCTAGACTCACATCCCTCTAGCTTGTTTCGGGAGAAAGATCATGCTTCCTGTCCCCTTCAGGACGTACAGCTTTGTCCACAGAGACTGTTCTGCCCCATGCCATGGCGTGGGAATTGTGAGTCAGAGTTGGTGGGATGTCCGTCACGCTGGGTTCTAACTTCCCTTGCCTATAAGAGACTGGTGTCCCCGTGGAGGAAGCACTTGGGAGCCTGGAAGCTCTGATGCTTCCAGAAGACGAGTCTGTGAAGCACGCTCCCATGAACTCTGTGGGAAGGGAATGCGGAGCCACTGGGACACATGAGCCGGGCACTTGTTCACAAAGAGGACACCGTGTGTAAAACCCACCCGTCTGCCAAGTGCACCCAAGCAGGGGCCAGGGCCGTGGTAGGCACACCACATGTGGGCAGGGCCATGCCCTCACAGGAGTTGTGGGGGGCAGGCTGCTCCCTGTCTCTCTCCACTTCTGATAGACCACTTATTCATCGGCTGGTAACTGGCCGTCACGTGACCCGCTCACTGGGTCATGGGCCCAGACACCGGGCCTAGGGCCTCATCCGACCTTTGGGTGGGGGAGGGCACCGTTCAAATGACGACAGCCCCTCTTGGGAACCTTCTCCCCAGCAGGGCCTGTGATGGTCCTAGCATGTCCACTCTGCAGGCCAGGCGGGCAGGTGGCGGCAGGGCAGACAGCGCTGGGGAGGGGGCAGGTGGCTGGCGGGGGTGGGCGGAGGGGCGGTGATGCCTCACCCGCTCTCAGCTGCCACCTCTTCTGAGTTTCCACAGAAGCTGGAAATCAGGCTTTGGAAATCACGCCTCCCGGTTAGTGGGACGTAATTGAAGCACCATTTAGAGCGGGCTGTGGGCCAAACAGCACACCTGTGCCCGGTGATGGCGCCAAGCTCGGCAGGAGGGGGGACTTTGGCCCCAGACTCAGAAGCCCCCTCTCCCCTGCCTTTGCCAAGGTGGCGACTTGCTGCTCTCGCTGTCTTGGGTGAAGCGTGGGCACACGTAACGGGGAGACCCCCCTCCCCCTGTCGTGACAGCTTGCTGTTGCTGCCACGCCCACCCCACCCTGGATGCCTTGATTTCAAATGGGCCCTCGGAGTGTGAGTGGAAGCACCGTCGGGGTGACCTTGGCCAAGAAAGGAGGGGCTCTCGTCTGAGCTCCAGGCAGCCCAGCCTGGTCCTGCTCACAAGACCCCTCACAAGACCCCCGAGGAGGGGGAGCTGCGACATAGACGTCGTGAGTTCAAGTCCAGCCTGTGGTTGGGAGGGCCCATCTAGGGGACTCTGACTCACAACCCCCCCAAGCCAGGTACGGTCCCATCCTTACCGTCATCATCATGAGAAGGCTTACGTTGGAGCCCATTGTCGTGGCCACTGTCAGTCCATCTCATCAAGGGCCTCCCTCTTGTTCTAGGACCCCTGCTTTCTCAGCAGGGTGCCCTTCTCCAGGGACTGGGCCCCCCACCCCAGGATGGGTTGTCAGTTAGGACTCCTCCTGCCACCTCCAGCCTCGCTTGCCTATCTATACAGAGGGGATGAGGGCGTTTCTAAGGATTCCACAGAATGCATCCAACCTTCTGGACCCAGCGGGCAGACGGGCACATGTCACCCTGTAGGTTGGGGGGTGGGGTGGGGATGATACCCCGTTGTTCCTCACTGAGAGCGGGGGCCACTGCCCACCGGAAGGAGGTTCCATGAGAGAGGGGATCAAGGAGGGGCTGGGAGGGCCTGGAGCTGTGTCATTGGGGAGTGGGATGGGGGTGGATCTGGTGGGCAGGGGGCAGTGCTTGGTGACCCAGGAGAAGCAAGGGTGGGGGGAGGAGGGGGGGGCAGGAGCTATCCCTGCCAGCCAGCTTTGGGAAACCTGTGCGCCAGGCTCCAGTCACCCTCCACCCTAGGCTGTCTGTGCGACCTGGGTCCTGTTAGGGTGTCTCCTCCTTCTCTCAGAGAGGCGTTAACTGCCCCCACCCTGTGCCCTCCAGCCCCGTGAAGAGCAGACGCTGCATTGTGCGTGGGAACCTTTCCCAAGAGGCTCTCATGACCGCATAATGGGAGGCCTTTTGTCACCTTCGGGAGGGGACGTGGTTGGGTGAGAGAGGATGGCTGCGGAGCTGCACACGCCCCTGGAGCCATCATAAAATAAGAATGCCTGGCATTTATTATTAATCACCGGCTCCTTGCTGGCCCCCTGAGGCCCAGGAGCCTGCTGAGGGAGCCTCCTCTCTCCCCCTCCTGCGCTGGGGACCCTTCCCAGGAGCACCAGCCCAGGGGACCATAGTGCCACCCATAGAGACACCAACGCCACAGGTCACAGCACCTTCCTCCAGGGGTGACCCGACCAGGGGCCTCCCCAGGGGCTGGCCGGAAGGTCATGTGCCCCGGGCCTGCCCACAGGGCACCAGGTAGCCGGTCTCCACCCCCCAGCCATGAAGAGTCAGCAAGTGAGAACAGCCCCAGGGGATACTCACCGGTCAGAAGGTGTGTATGTCTTCTAGGTGGAGAGGCCGAGCCAATTGCTGGGGGAGGGAGAAAGACCCTGCTTTCTGGGTCCTTCCCCTTTCTCCGCCAACCCCCTCCCCCACCCCCCACAGCTGTCCAGATGCCCCGCTGCTTGTCTGCATGCTGCCACTTGAATTCTTCCCTTCCTCTCCACCTGCCGCCTCCTCCCTCCTTCACCTCCCAGCACTAAGAGTGGTGGTTTCTGCTCTCCTCACCGTTGCATCAAGGTCGCCCGTTGGAAACCACCAGTTTCTCCCCCTGAGAGAAACAAGGCTCTCCACTCCCCTAAAGAGTGACCCACTAGGATACCTGCAGGGGCCATCCCCCCGCCCGCCCCCCCGCCCTTTAGGGCCCCTCTGAGTCAGGTGGCTCTGTGGCAGCGAGCTCAGAGTTTGGGGGGCACACTGAGGCAGGGGCACCTGCCAAAGGAGGTCACTTCAACATGGCCATCCATAATTTTTTGTGTGCAGTCTTTCAGCAGAGATTTACTATTTCTGATTTTTAAAAATCCCTGGAATTGGGTCTCAGCAACATTTGTGTGTGTGTGTGTGTGCGTGTGTGTGTTAAGCCCACATGTCCCAATTAAAAAAAAATAAGGGGCTTCAAAAAGTTGTTTAAAATTTTCATTATTCTATTTTCACGGAGTTTTTGGAAGCTTCCTCATCTACCTATAAGGCTGAAAACTGACGCTCATTCATATTAAAACTTGTAAAGAATTTTTGTAAACAGTTTTATTGGTATATACCTCCAGATCATATAATTTAATCACTCAATCGAGTGAGATTTGTGCAGTCATCAACACAACCGGTCTCTGAATAGTTTTCTTTTGATCTCCACCAGGGTGCACTCCCCATTTCCATCCATCTGCCCCTGTCATGCCGCTAGGCAATTATCCATCCAGTTATGCTCTCTGTGGGAAAATCACACAGAATGCAAACAAGAAGCCAACAGACAGACAAAAACCAACAACAGCTAAACAACATGTAAGAAAATGTCAGTCAAAAAGAAAACAGACATTTAAAAATGGAGTCAATTTTTAAATGGATTAAAAGGGAGGTGGAGGGACAAGACATTGACACTTTCACCTCACCGCATCTGCCATCACCACACCACCCATGCAAAGCTATTCACATCCCTGGACTGTGATCCCGGGTGGGGGGCGGGGTTTCACCAGAGACTCCATCTCTGTGGGAACCCTGCCAATGAATGGGGGCTTCCGCTGTCACCCAGGGCCTCCTGCGGACCCTGGTGTTCTCAGTTTAAGCTCTGATTTGACTGTTTAATTTTATTTAATCCATTGAACCAATCCCTCCTTGGAGTTTGGATTTGATTACTGTATTTTTTGGACTGTAAGACGTACCTGACCACAAGACGCGCCCAGTTTTGAGAGCAAGAAAACAAATAGCAGTACCAAATAGTTCCAGTACACTGAAATATTTATTAATATAAAACAAAATGCGGTCATATTTAACAGCGTAAACTCAACAGTGGTGTTAAGAACCATCATCATTTTCATTAACAAATGAAGGGAGGCGTGCTCTGTGGTGAGCATGTGACCTGACTGACATGGAGACACCAGGAGGCGGGACTTCCCCCGAGCACACACAGCCATCCACAGCCTGCAGACAGCAGCAGACAGTTAGCAGGCGCATGGGTTCATAAACAAATGTTCTGGTAGACCACACCTTGGGACCAGAAGACGCAGCCTCACCCCCACCCCCCACGTGGGGGGGGAAAGTGTGTCTTATGGTCTGACAAATGCAGTATTCTCCATCTTTGGATCACACCGGCTGGTGTGCTTCTTCTGTGTGGCCTTGGTCGATGCCCGTCTGTAGCAGGACACACCGTTGAGGGCTCAGACACTGCTCTCTCTGATCGTAGGACGCCCTCTGGCTTCTTCATCACACTTTGCTGTAGCACCCATATCCTCAGGGATCTCTTCATGAGGGCAAGCATCAAGCAGGGCCATGTCGTAAGAACGAATTCTTCTTAGATGGGGCTAGAATTAGGGGGGAGTCCAAACCCATTCACACAGCGACGGTTTCCAGGTGTCTCTGGTTCATTCTCACTTTTAGATCATCCCCTAGGGGTGTAAGGCAATCTTTGTGTTGTTTGAGACGAACAAGTTTGGCACTCAAGGACTCCCAATTCCGTTTCAATTGGACATTCCTCTTCTTTTTTAAGCCGTTGTTTGGGTTTGAGGGAGAAGGAATCTGGGGGGGATTTTTTTCTTTGTTGGTTGGCTGGGCTCTAAAGAAACACACTGTATGTATTTACACAGCCCATCTCAAGAAACAAAATCAACAACAATATCCGATCAAGCCCTCCTAGAGGTGGTTCTCTTCCCCCCATCCCCGTTATACCTCCCTCCCCCTCAGTAACCTAGTCCTACCCTCGCCCTTCTCTCACTCCTGTCCCCGGCCTCCTCATGGTCACGCATCTCGTCTGTTGGACCACGTTTCTTTTTCCTTATGACAATGGTGTTATTAAATACCTGTCTTTGTGAGACTGACTGAGTTTGCTCAGTGAAATCAATGTTTAGCTTTGCCCATGTCTTGCCGTGTTTCCTAGTTCAGCTTTGCCCATGTCTTGCGGTGTTTCTGAGTTCTCACTGTTTCTTATTGATACACAATATTCCATAGGATGGAGGCGCCAGAGCTTGTTTGTCCATTCCTCCATCGTCAGGGATTTTGGTTGTTTCCATGTGTTTGCTATTGTGGAGATTGTTGCAATACCCGTGGGTGTGCGTAAGTCTGTTCATGTTGTATTGTTGATTTCTTTAGGGCACATGCCCAGCAGAGAGATTGGCAGATTGTAAGGTGTTTGAATTTGCATTTGTTTCAGGAAAGGGGCAGCAGGTCATTCTGTGGAGAGTGCCATTAACTTAGCCAATGGTATAGGATTTTAAGCACTCTTGAGAAAAGGAAATTATACAAGCATCGGTACATGAATTGTTGACTTGTATTAAATTCTTAAGTGACTGGACACTATTTATCCACACGATGGGGGCTGGTGATAGGGTAACTCTTTCAATAACACCCACTCACAAAGGCAGAACCATCTCTAGAGTTGAGTGCATGTCAGAAGGAAGCCAGGCAGGCATTCCAGCTGTAGAGAGATGATATTCCCCAGCTACCGTTTCCTGGGTACCCCCAAGCCTGAGGTCTGAATGAAAGCCCAGCGCCCGCCCATCCATAACCTCGGGCAGCACTCACCTGCTGCTGTTCCCACCCGGGGTTTCTGCCTCCACTCCCAGGGAGCTCGCCACTTCCTTAAACCTGCTGGGCGTGGCTTTGAGGGAAAGCCTCGTTCATCTAGTGGGGTCTCTGCATCACAGAAAGCTTTCTGGTGTGACCCGGGAGGGATGTTCCTCATCCCCTGCGTCTAAAGCACTCTCCCGACTCACCAGGGGCTGGATGGAAACCACGTCAAAAGTGTCCAAGTGGGAACATAGGGCTGGGCGTTGTCTCCCCTGGGGTTCTAGGTAAGTCTTGATAAGCACTTATTCCTAATGGGAATAAGCTCCTCCCAGTCCACCAGCCATAGAAGTGGCATCATTTTCCTCAAGACACCCATGCTCCCCCCTCCCATCCGGGCCTGAATCACCAGTAAGGTTGGCTAATATCACTCACTGGTAGGAGTGCCTGTGGGTTTGGGGCCACCTTTGCGCCATGTTGTATGGCAGGAACTGAATGGCTTCCTTCCGCTCCACCTCGCTGGGGACACTCTGAGCCCAGCTGAGATGGGTCTCCCTGTCAGGGTGGATTTAAGCAGCACAGAGATGGGGTGGTGCGTGGTTTGTGGACGCTAGGCAGGCTCTCTGCCGAGTGGCTCAGAGGCCGGCTGGGCGGCGTGCGTGATGGGAGAGCAGAGGCTGCCACGCCCTTGGTGTTCATCTCCATAGCAGTGGACGTGGGCAATGTGCGTCCTCGTGTGATCGACCAACGCCTAGCCCCCTTCTCTTTGAACCTGCCTGTGCACTTACGTCAGAGCCGTCACGTGGCTTGGCCTGCCCTCGCCACGAGCACATGTGCTGATTCCTTTGCTGCCCTTGTTCGTCTTGTCGCTGAGTGCGTCCATTTTTCGGGTGTTTTAGCCACAATCGGGGTGGTTATTTATGAAGCTGTAGCCCCGAGGAGTCAGAGTGACCCAGAGACTCTGTGTGCGTGCATGCGCGCGCGCGTGTGTGTGTGTGTGAGAGAGAGAGAGAGAGAGAGAGAGAGAGAATAAACATATAAACACCACGGTTAAAAGTGACATCCTGGGGCTGAGCCCCGGTGGCGAGGTTGTTGTGCATGGGACTGTGGTCCACTGGGTTGGAGGTTCAAATCCAGCAGTGATCTCCAGGAGCAATGCTGGACCTCCTACTACCAGGGGGTAGTGATGCCTTCCGCCCAAAAAAGTGACTTCCTGCCAGTCTTTCTGGCTCTGCCCTTTCCCCCAGGCAGCAGCTTCCGGGCCTCCCCACCTGTTTCAAACGACTGACCTCTGTTTGCGTCCTGGCTGGTGCCACGGCGTCAGTTCCAAGGAGGTGCTTTGCATGTCCCTGTGAGCAGGGATGCGGAGCAGGGTGCAGACTCCCTGCAGACTGCCGGGGGCTGGGGTGGGAGCGGGCATTCTGTGGGGTGGACAAGCGTGTTCTACCTCATGCCCTGTGTTCGAGGACGTGGAGGAGTTCCATGGACCACCCCAACTGTCCCCTAGAGCCAGAGCCACTGCCGCCTTATGATCCTCAGTGGCTTTTCAGGTGCCTCTTAAATAAACCATGACATGGAGAGGGGCTGGCACGTGGGAAGAGGCATCCCGTGGGCTGAAAACCAGGGAGGGGCACCCCAAGAGACACACCTGCCTCATTTCCCCCTGTCCCTCCCAGCACTGTCTGCCAGACCTCGGTCACTCCACAGCGGGGCTGGGACAGGCAAGGTACAGCTGATAAGCCAGGCCCGCCCAGGCTAGCAGGTGCTGAGGTATTCATCTGCAGGGAGCAATTTCCATGTCTCTATCACGACAAAGATTCCGCTCCCGGGTCTTGTTGGCCTCTGTCTCTTCCCCGCCTCCCCCCCCTTAGAACTTTCCCCAGAGCCAGCACATCATGGACAGGGTGTCCAGTCAATCAGTTCAGCACGGGCTTACTTGTGCCCTGTGCCTGGTCTGCAGCTGTGTGGCGCGGTCCATATGGAACAGTTGACTCTCGATATGTAGGCAGACGTGAGGGAGCCCGTGCTGAGCTGGCTGTGTGGATTCTGGACTCAGGCACCACCCAGGCTCTGGGTGTGATCGGCAAGATGGAGGCCAGCCAGAACTCCCAGCAGAATCCATGAGGAATTACTGATTACAGTCAAGCACACGTTAGCCTGCGCTTACCTTGCTGGTTGGGGTGCTCCCCACCTGGCAGGGGTGGCAGGCCACTGGGGATGGGCAGCAGGGTCCTTACCAATTCTTGACAAGAGGGACCTCTCGGGGACTCCAGGCACAGGCACAGGCACAGGGAGCTGATGGAAGGGTGGTTGTCCCTCTGGCCGCAGCTGGCTGGGGTGGGGACCACAGGCTGGTGGGTTTTGCAGAGGAAGCTCCTGCCCTGGGCCATGAAGTGTGGCCTCTGCCCGCCAGGCTTGGCCGGCCAGGACAGGGACTGACCACACCATGGGAGGTGGGTGGGGGGCCCAGGGTTCAGGACAAGCAGAGAGGCTCTAAGGGTCATGGCTGGGACAGGAAAGCAGGTCTTGCTCCGTGACACTGGCCACTTTAATAGTGCCGCTTTTTGTCCCTGCCCCGGTTGACTCCCCTGGGGCGACTGTAGTGAGTGTGTATGTAGACTTCTGCTGGACAGAGGCAGCTGTCCTTCCCAACTGGGCACCACCATGCAGATCCCTCATGACCTGTTGGCCATCCTTATCTCTTCCCTGGGAGGACCTGGGGACACTGACCGCTGGCTTCAGGACTGTGATATGCTCGTGGTCTCTGCCTGGACTGGGCTCATTCAGCCCACCAGAATGAGGTTCACAGCAGTGACCAGAGGTCACAGGGTGAGGATAGGGGCTCCGTGTGTTGCTGGGCTGCTCACAGGACTGCCAGGCAGATCTGGAGGTTAGGGTCTGAATTCAGGGCACCCAAGCCTCATTTAAAGGCTCCAAAGGAAGCCCCTTCCTCCCTGCTCTCAGCGGCTCCAGGCAGTCCCTTGGTTTCAGATGCATCTTCCCCCAGTGTCCTTCCAGGGTTGCCCCCCCTGCCCCTCCTCCTCCTCTGTCATACTGGCACCCCTCACACAGGACAAGGAACTGTCCTGTTTCACGATGACCTCCTGCTGACCCCACTGATGCCTTCTTACAAGACCCAATTTCCAAACAGGGTCACACTCCCAGGTGTGACCAGGGGTTAGGACTGTAACTTACAATATCAGGGACTCAATTCAGCCCTTTCTGAGGGGCCTTCAAAGACACAAAGTGAAGGCAGCCAGGGAGTCCCGTGGCAGACACCTCTGGTCTCCCCAGGTGGCCAGGTGCCATGGCCACACCAGCAGGAGACTTGCCTAGTGTCCACCAGCTGATGCCAGCCCGGCCCACTGCCTCCGGCTCAGTCCGCCTCCCTGCCTTCTCCCCAGCCCTGATGACGAGAGAGAACACCCTAGAACAGTGGTTTTGAGTCTTCCTAATGCCGTGACCCGTTAATACAGTTCCTCGTGTGGTGGTGACCCCTAACCATAAAGCTATTTTCATTGCTGCTTCATCACTATAATTTTGCTACTGTGATGAATCGTCATGTAAATAGCTGATAGGCGGCATGTATCTTCATTGTTACAAATTGAACATAACCGAAGCTTCGTGATTCATCACTAAAACAAGCTGTAATTATATATTGTGGAATATTTATTTCTACTGACAAATAAATGGAATTTTTTTTCTTGAAGCGTGGTGCAGCATGGGTAACAGTCTTCATGCCCGTGTACTCGTATGTGGGTGTATCTGCATGGGCGGACCCACCTGGAGATGGAAGAGGAGCGATGTTTTGGTTCCTAAGACCATGGGAAATACGTGTTTTCCGATGGTCTGAGGTGACCCCTGTGAAAGGGTCATTGGACCCCGAGTTTGAGAACCGCTACTCTCGCCAGTCCCTGCCCCTCTCGTCTTTCTTTCTCCTCACCACTGGGTCCCTCTCAGCACCTACACACTGAAGCGTACCCGCGATATCGAGCTCTGCAGAAGTGGACTATATCACGGCCCTGCTCTGACAAGTCCACGGATGAATGCCGCTTCCCTGCCTCTCACGTCCTGTCCCAGTGCCCGGCTGACCTTTCTCTCCCTGCTTCACCCCTTCTCATCAGGCAGCTGCATCTGCATTAGCCGCCCCCCGGGTCCCCCCCCTCCCTGACTAAGCCCTCTGCTCTCCAGTCCCTTGCTGAGGACTTGATCAGACTGCCCTGCATTGTTCCCAGACCGTGACTCACTCTGTTTTGATGCTGACTTTGTTAGTCTGGCCTGGACCTGAAGCGGTTTCTTCCCGCAGCTTATAAAGGTTCGCCCTGGAGCCCTGTCCCTGCCATCTAACCCAGACGGCACTCAGGAGTCTGGGCAGCCTGCAGCTACTCGGTGGGCGTCCCCCTCCGCTGTGGCTCTGGGGATGGGCAGGGCCTGCTTCAGTGGCCTCTGAGGGACAGTCCCTCCCCAGCAGCTCCCTGGAGGTTATCACCCAATGCAGGCCTTCTCTCTGTGTGTGTCGGCCTGGAGACCAGAGAGGGATGTGCAGGGGGAGGTGGTGCTGGTGAGGGAGGGCCAGGCTGACCTGCGAGCACAGGACCCCTCCCCGCATGGGTCTGAGAGTCTGACTTCGGCTCATGTAAGCTTCCGAGCCTGCTGGGAAGCTGCCTCCTGGTCCGGCAACCCCCCACCTCCTCCCCCGATGGTGCACCTCCACCAGCCCCTCCTTGTGATTTCAACGTCGCTCCCTTGCGGTAGGGGACGGGGGGAGGGGAGGGAATTTAGTCATTAACAGAATCCAGGCTGAGACAGCGCACCTGGATAGATTCCAGCCCATGGCGGGACTCTGGGGTGGCTCTCTGCGCGGCTGTCGGGTCAACTTTCTAGGCCATGGTGGCGCGCCAGGCCAGGCGCAAAGTCTAAATCCGCACTCCACATCCTTCCATCCATCATCCCTCGGGGTCGCGCTGGTGGACTGCAGTCCGATCCAGACCCTTTAGCTTTTAGGAAAAGACAGCAAGGTCCAGCGCCAGGGGAGGCTTGAAGGGCGCACCTTGTACCTGGGCTGGAGGCAAACCGAGCACATCCCGGTGCTCATTGCTGTCTGCAGGGGTGACTTCCAGAGCCGACCTTTCAGCTCCAGGGGCGCCCCACTACCACGCCCTGGAGGAAGTCAGAGGAAGGGAGCCCCCTGTGTCTCCCTGTAGCCCTCAGTTCTTAGTGGCCACAGGTACTAGTAGGAGGTGGTGGTTACTGCCTCCCTGGAAATGCAGTTGTATTGAAGGATGGGCGTGAGTTTAATGCATGGCTGTATTAAGTGATGGGAGACTTTGTTTCAGAGGAAAGATCATTCTTGGAGGAGAGCCCGACTCTTGGATGGGTGTTGGAGCCCATGGAAGAGCCATGGGTGAGTCACAGAGGGGCCACTCGCTGGTCCCCACATCCGGCGGAGACCCGCTGGGACCCTCTCAGGGCTGACAACCCACGCTCCAACGGCCGCCTGTCCCGGTGCCCGTCTCAGTCTGTGTGAGCTTGAGCCTGTGCCCGCTCTCTGTTTGTGAAGTCCTCAGCCGCTCTCTTACGTCTGTGCTTCCTTAGTCTTGTTCTGTGGCTGCTGTCAGGTCAGCTCCCCTCCCACGCCCCACCCCCACCCCCCATCCCAGGCAGGGCAGAACGCCAGGTGGTCTAGTCCTCGCAGCAGCAGCCAACCTTGTTGGTGTGCTTGCTGACACGGGCCACACCTTCCGGCACCACAAAGGACAACGTCCTGCTGCCTGCCAGAGGCCTTTCACGGGCTGATTGCTGGTGAAATGAATCTCTAGCTGTCTTAGAGGCTTTAGAAACCTTTCAAAACTGATGCCCGGGGTGACCCTGTCAGCATGGGAAATACTGGTGGCATTGGGGATGATACTGGTGGCATTGGAGATGATAATGCTGGCATTTGAAATTGATACTGGTGGCATTGGAGATGATACTGGGGGCATAGGTTCCAGGATCTGAGAGACATGCAAGCCACCACAGATGAGGGACAGACAGATGTGTTGCTTGTGCCCCCCTTAGCACTCAGTGAAAGTCTCACAGCTGCTTCCACGAACAGTCTTCCTGCCTTCTCTAAGAACTGCACTTAAGCATAAAACCAAATAGCCCCGAGTTAATTAGACAATGCTTGCCTTTACAGAAGAAAAAAAAAGCCAGCTGATAATGAAAGAATATTTCTATAAAGATAATTTTGCAAATCACAGAGAATTGATCAATTCAGGCAAGTATTAGTGGTTGTTCTGAAAGCCATTGTGTGTGCAGCTAATGGGGATGGGGACCCTAGTTATTACAGCCCAGATGACACTAGCCCCACACAGATTCCTGATCCAAGAGGAGGACGTAATTTCTTATTGGATTGAACTATTACTACCCTAATCTGGTAATCATTAGAACATCGGCGTGTCAGCCTGCTGTTGTTATGTCCTTACCTCCACGTTTCTGAAACAAGCAAACCAAAGGCTTCATATTGATCCTTTGGGTCTTTAGTTGGGTATTCCAGGCTATCAGGACTGCAAGGGCTTGAGAAGCAAGAGAGGGGGCCAGGTGCCATAGTGGTTGCAAGTTAGCCTGTGAGTCGAGAGGTTAGCGGTTTGAAACCACCAGCCACTCAGTGGAGAAAGATGAGGCTTTCTATTCCCATAAAGAGTGACAGCCTTGGAAACCCACTGGGAAAGTTCTACCCTGCCCTACAGGGTCAATGAGAGAGAGGGAGACATCACCATGAGGAAGTACATGTGTAAATCTGACATCCGAGGCGCCTTGGAAGGCCCTGATCAAAGAAAGCCACTTGCTAGAGGGAAAAAGTCTTGAAAGGCCTCAAACACACATGAAGTGGTCCTGGATGGGTCAAACCAGCTGTGTTTAAGTATGTGTAAGTCTGAAGTATTACAAAGTCAAAATGTTGCTTTGAGGACTAAGCCACATTTGACCTAAACCACCCATGGTATTTTAAATCACTTTATATAGAGAGAGCTGGATATTGATTAAGGAATCTCAAGAAAGAATCATTTTAGTTGGTCTAAGATATAGAAATAATAATTCATAATTTATCAAGGGGTCATGAAGTGGGGGAGAGAAGAAGAGGGGAGAAACAGAAGAGCTAATACCAAGGGCTCAAATAGGAAGTAAATGCTTAGAACAGGGGTCCTCAAACTACCCCACGGGACACATGTGGCCCACCAAGGACATTTATCCAGCCCTCCAGGTGTTTTTGCCACCACTGCTGTCCTGCTTAACAGCTGACTAATCCTGGGCCTGCAGTGAATTTGTTCATGGTGTTTTGTTTTCAACTGTAGTCCAGCCCTACAACCGTCTGAGGGACAGTAAACTGGCCCCCTGTTTAAAAAGTCTGAGGGCCTCTGGTTTAGAAAGTGATGATGACAACCTATGTACAAATATGCTTGATGTAGTTGATGGGGGGGGGGATATTATAAGAGCTGTAACAGTCCCCAATACAATGACTTTTAAGAAGAAGGAATTGTTGTTAGGCACCATCACGTTGGCCCCCACCCATGGCCACCCTGGGCACAACATGCTGCCTGGGCCTGCGCTGTCCTCATAAGTGTTCTGAAGCCTGAGGTGTCCACCCATCTCCTGGAAGGTCTCCCTCTTTCGTTGCCGCCCCTTCACTTCACCAGTCTGACATCCTTCTCCAGGGACTGGTCTCCCCTGACAACACGCCCAAAGTATGTTCGGCGAGGTCTCGCCATCCTTGTCTCGAAGGACGCGCTCACTAACTTTTTCAGGACAGACACAAGAAAGAACGAATGCCTTTTAATTATGCTGCTGGTGAAGAACATTGACTATAGCATAGAGGCTAACCTGCTTTGAGAGACGTGCAGCCACAACAGTCCTCCGAAGAGAAGATGGTGAGATTTTTATCTCACTGACTTTGTACATTGTGGTAGACCGGGTTGACTAGAGAACCCAATTCATTGACCCGATACGTACATGTGCAAGAGAGAACTTTATATCAAGAAGTCATGATGCATCAATGAAACATTCCAATCCAGGCCAAATCAAATCCGTAAGTTTGATGTTAACCCATAAGTCTACTTTGAATTCCGCTTCTGACTCACACAGCACATGAAACAGTGCAGGATGCAGGAAGATCACAGGGCCGGGGGTGGAAAGTCTTGTGTTTCCAATGGCAGGAGAAGCATCTCCAGGGTTCTAGCTGCCGTCACCATGGCTCCCTGTGGCTTGTCAACATGGAGAGAGAGAGAGAGAGAGAGAGAGAGAGAGAGAGAGAGAGAGAGAGAGCGCTCTGATGGCAGCTCAAGAGGTGAAGTTCCCAGAATCCTCATGAGAAGACCATGCTCAGACGGAGGGATCGTCAGGCTGTGACCTACTTCTTCATTCTTTTCTTATCGAGCTGGTATGGCGTGGCGTAACTGCCACCTGCATGTTCCCAGGAGAGACCAGGCCCGGGGGAGGACATCGTGCTTGGTAAAGCAGCATCAGGGGAAGAGAAGAGAGTCCTCCATGGGATGGAGGGACACAGCACTGTACCAGCGAGTTCACGCATAGCAGGGATTACGAGGATGAGGTTGGACCAGGAGTGTTCAGCTTATTGAGTGTTGCTCTCAGTGGGGACCATGATTGAAACAGAAACTCAAGAAAAGCAAACTCATTGTCACCGAGTCCTCTCTGGCTCTCAGTGAGTGCAGCGGACAGAGTAAAACTGCCCCTTTGGGCACTGGGGCTTCGAGTCTTTACGGAAGCAAAGAGCCTGTTCTTTCCCTTGTTGAGTGACCGGTTAGTAACCTTGGGGTCACTAACTCAAGGTGTAACCCATGATGCCCCCTGAGCTCCTTTGGTTAAAAAAATTAGGGGGAAATAATGTGCACAAGAGAGCTGTATTTCCTTTTACTGCCCTCTTCTTCTACTATCATTCTTATCCTTTGTTTGGGTTTCAGTAATTCCTCTCGGTTACATTACTCTTGTTTTGTTTTGTTTTTTGGGGGGGGGCATCACTGCCCTCTGGTGGTGGGAATAGGAGGCCCAGCCTTGCTGCTGGATTTGAACCTCCAACCCAGTGGGACACAGTCCTGCTCACAACCACTACACCACTGGAACTCAGCCCCTGTTACATTACTCTTGATCAATCCCTATCAGGCCTTGTGCACCCACCTTGCCACTGATTTTTGGATCACTTGTTGTTCCCTTGACCCTGGGTTGGTCAATACCACCTCCTTTCCCCCACCTCCCCACCTCCTATGTCCCCCCCTAGAACCATCAGTCCTATTGTTTTCTCCCCCAGACTGTTCATCCAGCCTATCTTATTTAGACTTGCAGAGATAATAGTATGTACCAAAAAAACATGACATTGCAATATGAAGCAACAGAAGAAAACCAAATGACAACAACAACAATAAAAAAAGAAAAACCAATGTCTAGAAAAGTGTATAAATAAGTTAGATAATAATAATAATAACAAAGGAAAAAGCTGTTAATAGTTCAAAGTCTGGTCATTGACCTCCAGGAGTGTCCCCCAGTTGAGTCAGATGGGGTGCCACATCCTGGTCCCAAAGGAGATCCTTGGCACCCCCTCAGGAACTCCATGCTCTGCTCAAGCAGTTATCAGGCATCAAGAACAACAATCACATCATTGCATGCTCACCTTCCTGATTGCGCAAGACAAATGTGTGCAGAAGGAATTGTGGTGAAGATTGCTGATGTTGCCCGGCTAACAAAAGATACAGCATCTGGGATCTTAACTGCTTGAAGGTAAACAAGTGGCCATTTAGCTCAGAAGCAGCAAAGCCCACATGGGAGAAGCACCCCAGCCTGTGGAACCATGAGGCATCAAAGGGATGAGGTATCAGGCATCAAAGAACTAAAAATTATATCATTGTAAATGAGGGGGGATGCAGATTGGGGACCCAAAGTTTATCTGCAGGTGAAGTGACATCCCCTTACAGAAGAGTCATGGGGAGGAGACAAGCCAGTCAGGGTACAGTGTAGCAACAATGAAATATGCAATTTTCCTCTTGTTTTTAAAGGCTTCCTCCCTCCCACTACCATGATCTGAATTTTACCTTACAAATCCGGTTAGACCAGAGGATGTATACTGGTACAGATAGGAACTGGAAACATGAGGAATCCAGGACAGATGGTCCCTTCAGGACCAGTGGAGAGAGTGACAACACCGGGAAGATGGAGGGAAGGTGGAGCAGAAAGGGAGAACCAGTTTTAAGGATCTACATATAACCTCCTCCTTGGGGTACAGACAACGGGGAAGTGGGTGAAGAGAGACATTGAGCAGTATTTGACAAGACAAAATGATAATAGTTTATAATAGTTTATCTAGGGTTCTTGAGGGAGGGGGCTTTCAGGAAAAGGGTGAAAAAGGGAGGAGTCAATACCAGGGTCTTAAATGGAAAGAGAATGTTTTGAGAATGATGATGGCACCAAAGGTACAAATGTGCTTTGCTTGCAATGGATGTATGGATGGATTGTGCTAAGAGTTGTATGGGCCCCCAATAAAAAGGTTTTTTAAAAAGAGAGAAGTATGCACCTTTCCTCTAGTCCTCTAATGCTTCCTCACACCCACTATCATGCTTTCGGTTCTACCAGACAAGCCTGACTAGAACAGAGGATGTACACTGGAGGTGGAAACATGGGGAACTTAGGATAGATAATCCCTCAGGATGAGTGATGGGAGTGGTAAGACTGGGAGGGTGGAGGGATAGTGGAGTAGAAAGGGGGAACTAATTTCAGGGATCTACATACAACCTCCTCTCTGGGGCATGGCCAACAGGGAAGTGAGTGAAGGGACACATTGGACAGTATACGATATGAAATAGCAATTTGTAAATTATTAAAGGTTCATGGGGTGTAGGAAGGAAGGGAAATATGGGGAGGTGGAACTGGGGGCCTAAGTGGAGGGAGGATGTTTGAGAGAGATGATGGCAACAAGTGTGCAAATGAGACATGCATACAATTGATGTGTGTGTGGATCGTGAGGGGAGGTGTGTGTGTGTGTGTGTGTGTGTGTGTGAGGTGTATAAAATGATTCATTATAAAATGGGGGGGATAGCTTTTTTTTTAAGAGGAGCTTATACCAAGGGCTCAAGTGGAAAGTGTTTGGAAATGTATGTGGCAACATGTGTGCAAATGTGCTTGATACAGATGATGTACTGAATGTTATAATAGCTATAAGAGCCCCCAATAAAATTATTGAGAGAGAGAGAGAGAGAGAGAGAGAGAGAGAGAGAGAGCTGTATTTCTTTTTAACAAGCAAACACATAAGCAGCCGTATGGGGGCCAGAGATATCCGTGTAGACAGATGGCGCCCAAAAAGACTTTTAAGTGTGCTGTATAACCCATTGTCAGTGAGTCTGTGCTCTGAGTGGCCCTGCCAGACAGACTATAACTGCCCCTGTGAGTTCTAGAGATTGTAACTGCTTGCAGGACTAAGAAGCCTCAGCGTTCTCCTGAGGACTGCCTTGTGGTTTTGAACTACCAACCTTGTGGTTAGCAGTCCTGTGCATAGCCATGCACCACCAGGGCTCCATATGTCTATACATGGGTGGGGCGGTTTAATGTGCTTGGCTGCTGATCAAAGGTAGGAGGTTTGAGTCCCACCCAGAGACACCTTGGAAGAAAGACCTGGAGTTCTACTTCCAGGAATGGAACTGCTGAAACCTCTCCAGAGCCCAGGAGATGCGGTGCTTGATTTGTGTGTGTGTGTGTGTGTGTGTGTGTGTGTGTTCCCTCTCCCACCTTGCCCCATCTGTATTTTGCAATTTTCCGTAATGCATGGGGACTGCTTCTGTTATTTTAAGAAATCACATAAAGAAAGCCTATCAAAAAGAAATTAAGACTTCATTTAGCATGAAGGTCTGTTGGTTCCTTTGGAACAGGAATATATGCTTTGTTTCCTTTTAAATAAATGGCTCATTTTAGATTCCCAAGAAAGTTACACAAACACTCCAGAGAGGCCCCTGGTGCTACCCAACCACTTTCCATGGTCCTAGTGCCTCACCTGGCCAGGGTAGGGGTGGGGGGGCAGGGGGGGCGGAGGACAAAGACACCTACCTTTCCCCTTGGACTGAGTCACATCCCCTACACATGCTGATTTCTGTGTGTCTGTTCATCTGTGGGTGGGCACTGGTGAGCAGGGCTGCAATGAGCCACGAGGTGCAAGACAACCATGCTATGATTGTGAGGTGCCACCCAGTTGCTTCCGACGCCCAGCACCCCTGTGGACCACAGATGTAAACACCACCGATCCTGAGCCCTCCTCCCAATTGTTCGTACGTTTGAGCCCAGCTGTTGCCGCCTCTGTGCCAGTCCACCTGGTGGAGGGCCTTCCTCGTTCTCTCTGCCCCTCTACTGGCCCAAGCATGATTTTGGGGAGTCCCTGCTGCAGGGACTGAGCTGATGACATGTCAACAGTAAGTGAGAAGTCTCATATCCTTGCCTCCAAGGAACATTCTGGCTGTTCTCCTTCCAAGACAGATGTGTGGGCGCTTTTGGCAGTCCACGGCACTTTCCATGTTCATTCCCGGCACTGTCCTTCCACTGCAATGAGTCTTCTTCCATCTCCCCGATTCAGTGTCCCAACTTTCACAGGCTGCTGAGGTGAGGGAGAGCACCACGGCTTGGGTCAGATGCCCCTTAGTCCTCAAAGTGACCGCCTGCTTCCCAATACTCCAAAGAGGTCTTGTGCCGCAGACTTGCCCAATGAAAGCATCACTTGACCCCTTGACCTCAAGCATCACTTGATTCCTTGTGGACGCCTCTAAGATGAACCCTTGCCATCGGCGATGTTTTCTCCGTTTCCCATGATGTTGCCTATTGGACTAGTTGTGAGGATTTGGGTCTGCTTCACATTGGGTTGAAATCTACGCGGAAGGCTGCTGTCCTTCATCTTTACGGTCTCCTTGCTTTCATCAAGCAAGGTTGTAGAATCTGCACCCCCCCAGCTTGTTAATAAGCCTCCGTCCATCCTGATGCCACGTCTTTCTTCACATGGTCCAGTTTCCCTGATGATTTGCTCAGTGTGCGGGTTGCTTAAGTCTGGCAGGAGGATACAGTCCCGATTTTAAACGATTCCCTCATCATTCCCTTGCTCCCACAACTGCCCTTTGATCTGTGTTCAGGTTCCGGTCCTAGAGGCCCCATGCTTCTCAAAGCTATCCACAGTCCGTTATGACCCACCCATGCCTTGGCCCAGTCGGTAAGACACGAATAAACATCTTCCTGGCCTTCTCTCCTTTCAGCCAAAATTCACCTGACGTCAGCAACGCTATCTCTCGTTCCACTTCCTCTTCTGAACCAGGTGGGACCTCTGTCAATGTACTGCTGCCACTTTCACTGGCTGATCTTCAGCAAAACTGTCCTTTCATGTGACTTTCATGATATTGTTGTATAACTTGAGCATCCTGTCGGGTCACCTTTCTTTGGAAGGGGTACCAGTATGGTTCTCTTCCAGTGAGTTGGCCAGGCAGCTGTCTTTCATGTTTCCTGGCATTCTTCACTTTCATCACCAGCTTTCGTAGTTGGAGCGTAGACGTGAATGGTAGCTGTATTGAGTGGATTTCCTTGAATGCAGAGAGATACATGATAGCACATCCGACTCAGCGTTGTACTTCAAGATAGATCTTAACATGTCTGTTGTGTCAGTGCATGTGACGCCATTCCTCTTCTCCGGCGTGGTCAGCCTTGTGATTTTCTGATTGGAACTGGTCAATGCTGGCCCATGTCCGCTCCCTAGCACCTGGAATGTCGATCTTTATACATTTCGTTTTTTTTTTTGACAACTTCTAGGTTTCCTATATTTATTTATACATCATCCATTCCAAGTCCCAGTGAGTAATTGATGTCTGCAGTTGTTTCTGCTCCTGATGTATTGTGCCCATCAGGGGGGGTCCTGCAGGCTTCCCTCCTTCGTCCTGATGGTCGGCTCCCCTTTGCGGAGGCTGCTCTTGAGAGGCTTCTGGCCTGCGCCTCATCCTCCGGCACTGGCTCTGACAGCACTCCGCCTCCACTCATGAGGCTTTCAATTAAAAAAAAAAAACACCTCATTATGAGATACTTCTGTTGGGGGCTCTTGCAGCTCTTACCCCGATCTGTGCACTCATCCATTGTGTCAAGCACATGTGTACATATGTTGCCATCGTCATTTTCAAAGCATTTTCTTTCTACTTGAGCCCTTGGTATCGGCCCCTCATTTTCCCCCTCCCTCCCAACTCCCCCCCGCCCTCACAAGCCCTTGTTAATTATAAATTATTATTCTCATATCTTACATTGCCCGGTGTCTGCCTTCATCTGCTTTTCTGTTATTCATTCCCCTGGCAGGGGGCTAGATGTCAGTCCTAGTGATCGATTCCCCTTTTCTCCCCCCACCTTCTTCTTATCCTCCTGGCATCTCTATTCTCATTATTGATCCTGAGGGGTTTATCTGTCCTGGATTCCCTGTGTTGAGGGCTCTTATCTGTAGCGGTGTACATGCTCTGCCCTAGTCAGATGGCTTCCAGTCCTTGGCAGTGTGTCGATGTACCTGTATAATTGTGTGTGAATCAGGTGGAAGACTCTCTGCTTTCGACAAGCAGATGTTAACTGGGCATGGGGCTCAGCCTGGCCAATCAGTGCATTACTCTCATTCGTGGCCACATTCTCAGCGTGGCCTCTTGAGTGGACGGGACTGTGTGTGGCCTCTGCCTTTGAGGCCAGGCGCCCTCTGTGGAGAGAGCCCAGTCTGCTCTGCATGTGGGAGCGTCACAGGCTGCAGCTGATACGGTGCTTGTAGCTGCGGTTTGTGCAGCCCCAGGGAGAAGACGGCCCCGCCCACATCCACAGCTGTCTGTGTGGTCAGGTTCTCCATCTTGGCCACTGAGCATGGTGGGAGCCTCTGACCCAAGGCCATGCCTCCCAGCACAGAGTCAGACAGGATTCGCGGTGAGCATGGGCTCTTGTGGGCTACAACGTGTCTGAAGCACACACCCAGGCCTTTCTTCCTAGTGGAGGCTCCCTGCCCCCGGCCAGCAGGGACAACTTGCAGGTGTTTGAGTTAACTGAGCTTCCAGCCTCACGGCCCCAGTGCGTGCATGCGACCGGCTGACACATAATCTGTGGAGCTGGGTGTGACACCGGCGAGCACTATGGCTGCTGAACTCGGGTGACAGGCCACTTCCTGTCTCCCTGTCCCCACCCGGCACGACCCATGTTGCACATGCTCACATGCTCACACTCAGTGCCCATCCCGTGAAGGCCCCGGCAGGAGGGGAGCAGAGGAGAAGTATTCATGATCCCGGGAATCTGGCGGGGGTGTGTGTGGCCGGGTGCCGAGGCGCTGGCCCTCGATCCTGGAGGCCTGGGGACACCAGGGGGCTGCCCCTAGGAGAGGCATCTCCTGGCCTTGCTCCTGGCCTTCCCGCTCTGCATTAAAGACCTGGGCTCTGCCGTCTGTTGCTGTACCTGGCTTGTCTGAGAACTGGGCCCCGTGAGAAGTTTTCTCTTCCTGGGCGAAGTATCTCCCCTTTGCTCTCCTGGGCTCCAGGTCCGTCTCTGTTCCCTCAACTTTCCCCACAGACGTCCCCCTCAACTTGGCCTCGTCCAGACACAGGAGTTGTCTCTAACATGTCTGAGAGACTCGCAGCAGCAAGGGCCTCTGTGGCCAGCGTGGGGCACTGCCTCTGGGGCTTTGTGTTCGGTCCTGGACAGCGCTGACCATCCAGGTGCCCGCTCCCCTCCTCTTCTCAGCGCAGAGTGCAGGCCCTCACCTGTACCTCTGCCTGGAGAGCCGTTCTCTGTCTCTGCTACAGAGTGTCCTGGATAGTCCTCTCGTCCCCGCTTGACCCGAATCCCCTCCAGCCTCAGGAGACACCTCACGCTTACACGAAACCTAACAGGCCCGACAAAAGGGGACTCCTCCTGCTGCTTCCTCTGGACTCTTCTCTCCTGCTCACCACACTCACGTTATCGTCGTCAGCTAGGCTGCTGGTTCCAGCCTCCAGTTCCTCTCAAACCAATCAATGACGTCCAAACCTGTCCTTGACATGGCCTGCCTCAGCAGCCTTCTGGGAGGGGTAGCTGGCCTACCCGCTCTGACCCATGCTCCTCCAACCATCTGCCCCACCTACCTGCCAGGGTGTCCTGTATAGACACAGCCACCACGGCCTGCCCCTTCTTGGCTTCCCACCCCACCCAGAGTGAAGCCCACATTCTTACCAGGAGCCATGGGGGCCCCTCCATTTACCCATTGCCAGCTATGTCCTGACCAGCCAGGCAGTTGGTACAGGGCCAGTGGAATGCCAAAGGCTATATGTCAAGACCTTTGAAATGCCACCACTCGGGAACAGCACTTGGTGTTTAAAGGTCCCCCATAAACTGACGTTCTCACTCTGTCTACAGAACTCACAAATGGTGGTGGGTGCCGTCGAACAAGTTCTGACTCCAATCAGGTCCCATGGCAGGCAGCCCTGCCCGGCCTGCACACCTTACAGTCCTGGCTCTGATTGAGCCCATGGTCATGGCCATGTTGCCATGCATCCATCTTGTTGAGGGTCTCCTCTTTTTTAAAAAATGAATAAATTAGGGTTAACTATTAGGGTTCATGGGGAAGTGGGGAGGGAGGGGAAATATGGGGAGCTGGTATTGGGTACTAAGTGGAGGGAGGATGTTTTGTGAGTGATGGTGGCAACCAGTGTGCAATGTGGCCTGCATACAATTGATGTATGTACGGACTGTGATGGGAGTTGTATGAGCCCCCAATAAAATGATTCATAAAAAAGGGGGGAGGGGGAGAGAGGAGCTTATACCAAGGGCTCAAGTAGAAAATATTTGGAAATGAAGATGGCAACATGTGTACAAATATACTTGATACAAACGATGTCTTTCTTGACATCGTTATAAGAACTGTAAGAGCCCCCAATAAAATTATTTTTAAAAATGAATAAATAATTTTATGAGGGACTCTGATGTATATCATAACAATGCACAAATCAATTCTATCAAGCGAACTTGTACAGATGCTGCAATCGTCAATTTCAAAACACTTGATTTTTGAGCCCTTTGATAGCAGCTCCCCACCCTACCACCCTCATGAACCCTTAATGTAGTATATATTATTATTTTTGCATATCTTACACCATTTAGTATATCTCTTCACCTAAAATTCTGGTATCCCTCTCCCTCGAGGGGGGTTATACCACCATCATTGCTATCAGTTTTTCCTTCCCCACTTCTCTTCCTGAACCCTCAAGGAACCACTACTCCCGTTACTGTTTCTAAGGGTTCTGTGTATCGTGGTTTCCATGTGTCTGAAAGCTCTTATTCATACTAATGTACATAGACCAGTCTGGCAGGATTTGTGAGGTAGAACCGAGGTTGTAAATGTCAGGGAGGAAGGATTTAAAGAACTAGAAGAATCTTCTGTGTTCTGTCAGTGCTATGCTGCACCCTGGATGTGCCATTCCTTCTGAGTGGCCCTGCTGTGAGGGACTGTCCAATTATCAACAGATGGGCTTTGCGTCTCCACTCTGACCCCTCTCCTTCACAAAAATAGGATTGTTTGTTTTTGAACTTCTGATGCCTGTTCCCATCAGCACCTCGTGATCACCTAGGTTGGGGTGCTTCTTTCATGTGGGCTTGGTTGTTCTCTTGCTGGTTGGCAGCTCGTTTGACTTCAAGTCTTTACGACCCCGGATACTATGTCTTTTAGTAGCCAGGTACCATCTGCTTTCTTCATCTCCTTTGCTTATGCACCCAGTTCAGGAAAGTGGGCATTGCCCAGTGCCACATGATTAGAACAAACTGTTCTTGCGTTGAAGGAAGACTTAAGCAGAATCCATCTGCTACCTTGATGTGTTGCCATATAAGTATATGTACGTAGGCTAATGTCTCCATCTTTATGTATTAGTATATTCATAGATTTAGAGGTACACATATACCTCTATGTATATAGCTTTTATTTCCTACTTCTATCCTCTCTTTCCTTTTGTCTTCTTCCTGCCCCACGCTCACGCTCACCCCTCATGTGCCTCTCAGCAATCCCTCTGGGCTAGGTAATGACGGATCACACCCCACCTTCCTCTGCTGACGCTGCTGGATTGGGCGGCTCATCTCAAGGTCAGCAGTTCCAAACCACCAGCTGCCCCATGGGGGAGAGACGAGGCTGCCTGCCCCCGTGAAGATTTACAATCTTGGGGACTCCCAGGGGCAGCCCTGCCCCCCTCTGCAGCATGGCTGAGAGGCAGAAGAGACGTCGTGGCAGTGAGTGTGCCTTAGTTTGGCCTCTCGGATTACCTTTCCATGTTCCCCTTCTCCACGCATTTTTATTTGACACGGCTGGTCTGCCGCCAGATTCAGCCTGGCGCGTTCCCTTTCAGGGACTTAAAAAGAGACCACTTTCTAAGACCTCTTTCATTACCTGCCAGCCTCCCCGGTCGATTTGCTCCGATGGGGCCACTTTTCACAAAGCTCAGAGCAAACCCTGGCGGGAGGAGGGATCACCGGTGGTAAAAGCAGATCGAAAGCAGCCCTCGGCCACCTTGGTGGGGATGCCGCATGGAGGAGGACAGCCTTCCTCACCAGCTGAGTCATGGAGTTCTGCCCCATGATCTCAGAGCGCCCACAGTTCAAAGTGGAGGCTCCTGCAGCCTTCTGGGTCTTAAGTGTCTGGAAAATGTAGACCCCACAGCCTCACCTCACTGTGTGAGACCCCCGGCCCCTCCCTCCCCGCCCTGCTCCCATTCAGGAGTCTTTGTCACCACTGCCTGGCCCCCACCCCCCCACCCCATTCTCCCAGGGACGTGGGATCTCAGAAATCAAGCTCTTCTCGCCCCCGAAGCTATGCCAATGCTGGGGCCAGGGCGGGCTTTCAGCCCAACCTGGGCCTTGCCGGTTGCCACAGACGCCCAAGCCTCCTCTGCTGGAGTCCTAACAGAGGCTGCACGTGACTCCTGGACTTGCTTTTCTCTCTGCCCATGAACACGGGGACTCTTTCCCCAGGCGAGCTCTGACATCTGCTCCCAGAGCGCCACTCTCCGCCGGCCGAGTGGTGCTACGGTCTCCAGACCACGCAGGACTTCGATCGGCAGAGGGAGGTCGTGCGTCACATGTCATCAGTCCCTGATCTTCCTTTACGCCGCCAGGCTGGCAGTGCAGGCTGCTGCGTGGTGGCCGTGGGTAATTCCTCGCATCTCCGTTCCCTGCGACCCGTGCCGACGAGCCTCTGGATTCAAAGTGCCGCTCACATCCTCCTTGGCTCCTTGGTGGATCTCCTAACTCAGATGCATATGGAGGTTCTAAAAAGTTCCCCCTAGTTTTTCCCGCCCCAAAGGCCACTGCTGCCCAGTGGGTGCTGACGCATTGTGGCCCTGTAGGACAGCGCCGAGCTGCCCCAGGGGTTCCTGAGGCTGTCCAGTCTTGCAGGAGCAGACGGCCTCTCGTCCTCCCCTGGGACGATTGGTGGGTTCAAACCACCAACCACACGGCTGGTAACTGAGTGCTTTAGCTAGAGTCAAAGATGAATCAATCCCATGACATGAAGGCCGATGTTTCCAGGTCTCTAATGGCTCTCTCTCTCTCTCTCTCTCTCTCTCTCTCTCTCTCTCTCACTCACACACACACACACACACACACGTGTGACGTGTCCATCCCAATGGGTGACGCCTCCCCAGACCTGCTGTTGGATCTGCCATTCCCCAGCCCCTGCACCCCAGACACTCGTCAGACCTTCTCCCAGTGCAGGCTGACTTTCTAAGCACCACTGGCATCAGCAGAGATGCCCTAAGCAATCAAACCATTTGTACTTTGACCAAAGAGTAGACTTTTTTTTTTTTGTAACGTGGAAGCCCATGATATAGAACCTTGAACGTTACATATGGGCCGCCCTCAGCCATGGCGCTGGAGCGAGTGTTGCCATAAAGCCAGTCACACGGCTCTTTGGCTTCCAGGTGCGCGTAAGGGTGGTTTTTTCTATGAAGTGTGCAAATTCTCTGGTGGCGCAGTGAGTTATGTGTGGGGCTGATAATTGCAGGGTCAGCGGTTCAAAGCCACCAGCTGCCGCTCGGGAGAAAGAGGAGGCTCCAA
>PVJH01025858.1:0-30858 GCA_004026705.1 Nesogale talazaci | reverse complement strand
TCCTCATCGTTCCCCTCCCTCCCTATGTCCCCTCCCTCATGAACACTTGATAATTTACAAATGCTCATTATTTTGTCATATCGTACACTGCCGATGTCTCCCTCCTCCCACCTCCCTGTTGTCCATATCCCAGGGAGGAGGTTATATGTAGATTCCTACAATTGGTTCCTCCTTTCTACTCCACCTCCCCTCCACCCTCACGGTATCACCACTCTCACCACCGGTCCTGAAGGAATATCTGTTCTGAATTCCCCATGTTTCCGGCTCCTATTCATACCAGTATACATCCCCTGGTGTAACCAGATTTGTAAGGTGGAATTGGGATCATGATAGTGGGCGAGAGGAAGCATATAAGAACTAGAGGAAAGTTGCATATTTCATTGTTGCTACATTGTATCTAGACGGGCTTGTCTCCTCCCTGAGACCTTTCTATACGGGGGTTCGCTTCACCTACCGATGGTCCTTGGGTCCCCAGTCTGTACTCCCCTTCATTAATAATGATATAAGTTTTAGTTCTTTGATGCCTGATACTGGATTCCATCGACACCTCATGGTCACACAGGCTTGTGTGCTTCTTCCATGTGTGCTTTGTTGCTTCTGAGCTAGATGGCTGCTTGTTTACTTTCAAGCCTTTAAGACCCCCAGATGCTATATCTTTTGATAGCTTTCTTCACTGCATTTGCTTATGCACACTTTTGTCTTCAGCAATCGTATTAGGACGGTGGGCAGGCAATATTATGATTTTTAGTTCTTTGATGCCTGATTTTTGGAAATGATTTTAAAAACAGCAAAAATTAACATAAAAAGGAAAAGGAAAGAAAGAAGAAAACAGCCCTCCGTCTCCCAAACACTTTTGCTACATGCTCTCTATCAAGTTCTGCCAAATAGGGTACTTATTGCCGAGGGAAGTCTTAGAAATAGAACCAGCAGGAAGATCAATTCTGGATAACTTGCTCCTAAGGACTTACAAGCAAGACATAAGGACAAGAAATTGAGACTAATTTATTATCTTGAGGAAAGAAATTAAATGAATCAAAATAAATTATATTCATTATAATTCCGGTAATGATTATACTCCTACACCAGTTTCAGAATTTCAGAATGAACAAAGAGGATGAATGGTTCTCTGTCAAAGGGGTTTTTGAATGGGAAAAGGTATATAAAGTAGTTTTGTATAATATCTAATCTATGGGTCTTAACTATTCATCAAAGTATTAAGAGTTGGGGAAACAAGCAATTGTGCTAAGCATTCACATATGACTTAACATGTATTTTGCAAATACAATTACTCCAAGATTTAAGGGGTCATTTGTACACTTGCTCAAACACTTCTAATCAGCGATCAAAATCACAAATAAAGTAGATCTTAAAAAGATTTTAAACCTGTGGAAACAGGGTAAATGCAAGGGGATGAAGGTTATAAAAATGTTCAACACAAGCTATTGATAAGAACCAGCAAAATCATTGATAAACAGCGGCATCTTTTATGCTTATCGCAATGTCTATCTTGTTTGTTTGGGAGGCTGTCTTTGTTGAATCTCAGCAACTGTTTACAGCATTTGCTGAGGTTGCAATAATACTCCATGGCCCACCATGGAGAGAGATGTGGCCTCAGACTGACAGAGGTTCCCAGACTGAGGCAGTCCAGAGAAAGCGCCCTGGATGACTATGTGAGGATTTATATCGTTCATGAAGTTTCTAAATTGAACATGAACTGTTAGGTTGAATGTCTTATTAGTCAATTTTCCAGGTTAAGTATTAATCCTGACCTTGTATAAAGATTCCAGTTCTCTTGAAATTCAATATGTGCAATGGTAGGTCATATTGTCAACTCAGTTTTTTCCTTGGGGAAGGTGCAAGTAGAGTTCAATCTTTCAACCAGCACATGGCCAGAAGCCATCTCCTTGTGGGCGTAGAAATCTCCCGTTTGTGGGTGACACTGTGGAGGGCTAGTGTTGCTTTCTGGCTCTTTGCTGTCTGGCTTGCTGAGATACTGTGTCTGGGTTTGGGGTCTGGCAGTCCAGGTGGGTTGCTGACCCTGGGTGCCCTTGGTACCTTGCTATGTTCCTGCCAAGCTAGGACCCATTCGACTATGCTCCCTTAGACTGTGACCTCCCAGCTTCCCATCTCACCTTCCTGTTCCCTCCACCAACTGTATGAGCCTGGGTGGGCCACCAGCCAGCGTCTGATCCTTGCATTTGAGCTGGGTGGGGCAAGGCACTTCCTTGATATAAATTCTTTTTTGATCTAAAGTTCTTTCTTATGCGTAGATGAGAATCATTAGACTTTGTTTCTCTAGAAAATCTGGCTGAACACATTGTTTTTTCCAGAAATAAAGTGTCTTACACTGGGTTCTCTCCATGAACAAAACCAGGGAAGTCTATTTATATGTATTTCCATGCAGCTGAGGGGGGCTAGTAAGTCCCCAATCTATAGGTCAGGTGGCAGGCTAATGGCTTCTGTTGGTCCACTAGGTTGCAGGGAGGAAGGCTATGTCCAGGAACAGGTAGTCAGGTGGCAAGAAGAGGAGTGTGTGGCAAAAATAGTGCACTTTACCAGAACATTCATATATTCTCGTCTATTGGAGGCAGGCCGCCCTCCCCAATCAACGGACTGTTCACATGAGATACCAACACAAAGGAAAATGATTACCTGATGTCTGCCGGGTCTCTGAGAATCATGGACATATCAAGTAGACACACAAAGTTTCCCATCACACGAGGAAACTCTTCAACTTCACATGGCAGAGGTATATATATGGCCGTTGTCCTGCCATTCTGGCACATTGACCTAGTTTGTTGACATCAGTAGAAACACGTACTCCTCATTAGTATTTCATAAGAACTTGGGAAGCAAAAGATTCTGCCTGCTTTCAAGAGGAGCCCTGGTGGCAAATGGTTGCACTTGGGTTCTCATTCCACAAGGTTGGCCATTCAAAACCACTCGCCATACCTTGGATGAAAGACGGAGCCTTCTACTATAGGTCGTTATAGTTTTGGAAACCCACAAGCGCAGTCCTTGCCCGCAGAATAGCGCAGCTCTGAGTTCCACCGACTTCCCTGCAGAGAGAGTGCAAGAAGCCACCTTTCTCCTGAGTGATTTTGCAGCAGACTCTGGAGTCTGCCTTTGACCTGGTCATTTTATGAGGCCAGCGGAAGTGGTCAGTGCAGAGTCTTTTGGTTTTCATCAGCCTTCCGTGTCTGGGTAGAGTGGCTTCTGGACTGACAGCTCGACTCTGTCATCAGGCTTTCTGCCTACACCTCGCTCTTGCCGAGCCAGAATGTAATCTATATTCCACACCCGCACCTTCATAAATTTGCACAGACCCATGACACACATGCATGTAAAAGGTAGCAGGCTATAGATGCAGATACACCTATATCTGCATTACCTAATGAAGTGGACTCCTATGAACTCCTTGCTAATGAAACCAAATCTCCTTGCTAATTAAAACAAATCTTCTCAATCCCCCCCTTCACCCCCCACCCCTGCCCTCCGTCCTTCTTTTGTACCATGACTTTCTCTCCCCCCACCCGGTCCCATTTTTTTGGGGGGGGGGTAACATTTCCTCTTTCTTTTCCTCTGTTTAGGAACTCAGGTGTTTCACAGGCCAAGTCACTCCGATGAATAACGCCAGCTATTAGTAGGTAACGTTCTGCCCTTAGGCAGAATCCACTGACGTTTTACGAGGGTCTCTGCTGTTTCCTGGCTCAGGCATGCATTTGGGTACCCACAAGGTGGTGCTGTTCTGCCACGGCGGCTGTCTTCAAGTCCTGCATTCCCCACTTCTCCCACTCCACAGAGCGTCCCAGCTGGCTTCCTAAGTGCATTATGTCTCTTAGGAAGTTCAAGTAAGACCACTTCATGGTTATATTTGAGCGTTTAAATATTAAGGCGAGTAAGAGCCTCTCACACGTCTAAGAAGTTTCATACATCGTCCTGGATGCCCACGCCTGCATTCTCCTGAGTGTTCTGTACAGCGTTCTTATGAGATCGCCATAAAAACGATGTGGGGTAACTTTGTCTGCAGTTTGAGGAGTCCCGAGCGGCACTCTCACAGACTCAGTGGGGGCTTGCTTCCTTTGCAATGCTTGCCTTTCCCTCTACCGTCAATTTGCAGTGCTTTCTCTAGTCCATTGCTTGCAGAGTATGGTCGAAGGTCCTAACAAGAGAGCATTTCTGGAAACCTGGTGGACACGGACTTGAGTTTCTGTGTGGGATAAAAACTGGCAGTACGGCAGGAGCACTGCTGGAGCAGAGACTCCTTGTTCATGGTCAGGGTATTCGTGAATATTTGTGATGATGACCTTTGCTTTTCTGAGACTTGTAGCAACTCCAGGAAAGCAGCTAACGGGTGCTTAGGTAACAAGAGCCTGCTAATAAATAATAAATATGACAGATGCAATCCCCAAACTTCCAACTCAACCGACAGTGATGTCACTCCAGATCTTCTCTCTAAGGAGATTGTTCATCACAGTGACCATGTGGAACTCACAGACATGGTTCAGGAGGGCACGAGCTTATTAGGGGCATCCACGGGGTGTGGGGCAGGTGTCTAGAAATGCTCAGGATGTGTCGCAAAGTTCTTTCTGGGCTACTAATAAAAACCCAGAGGGAATGCCTCTCCACTGCAATCTCACCCTGAAGACATTCTGCTCAAGGGGACCCAGCTCCCCACCTGACATGCCTAGACAATGCACCTTACTCCCAGGGCAGCTTTCTGTGCAAACCCCCTCCACTTTCAGCTTTCCCGGCTCCGTGGCTTGGGCAGGCCTTCGTTCTGCCCCTTGCTTTTGCTCCTGATTCTGCTGCTGCCCCTCTGATGTCAGAGCTGCTGTCTGGATCAAGGAGAATCACAGGGCAGGAGCCTTAGGGCCCAGAGGATGCATTCCACACCTGATGCTGACTGTGAGTACGACGCCCTCTCCCGCATTGCAAAGGGTTCCCTCTATCCCTGGCAGCATCCCAGGAACCCTGCTGGCCTCTTCTCACAGGTGGATATCCTTAATATCCAGTGAGTGTCTGCACACACCTTCTGACCCAGGCAAGACCCAGGCTGAGACTGTGGCTAGAAGAATGACCTGAAGTGATTCACTGCCCTAGACTCATGTTCCCAAATATGAAATGAACCAGCAGTCTGATTTGTGCCCTGGACTGATGGAGTAGTCTCCGTTGAATATTGTCTTTGAAACTGGATGTTGCCTAGCTCGGTAAAGCTCACAATCTTCTCAGAACAAACCACCCCCCCTGCCCTCCAAAACACACACACACACACACACACACACCCTTTCATACCTTGGCATTCCCTGCTAGGGCTCCCCCTTTTCTGGGGAAGATAACTTTCTCCGGATCTTAAAGATCTGAGTCACCCAGTCAGGGGGGAGCAATAGGAGCACTTAAGATTCTTTCTGCCTCCTGGTATTAGAACAGGAGTCATGTACTCTGGTGGTAGTCATGTACTCTGGTGCCAATCTGATGAAGAGTGGAGGGGTGGAGTCTAGCCTATCAATGTGGAGATAGCCAAGGAGGCCTCTGTGTGGGCATGGCTTTCTCCTAAGAATTCTGGGAAATCTCTTGGTATTTTTCCAGCTTGGAAATGTTCTACAGACAAGACACAAGACTCAGTCCTTGGGAGACATTGCAGCTGATAAGAGAGAAGTTTGGCTCTCTGTGAGACATCTCAGAGGAGAAGCCACATGGGCTTACCTGGATGCAACCAGACCTCTGAAGCTGGAAAAGCCACATAGAGACTCCTGTCGGTGCTGAGATGCTTGAGAAGCTACAGGGAGACCCCTGCTGGTGCTGAGATGCTTCTACCACCATGGATATACAAGACTCTGCACCCACTGGCCTGTGATTGTCCTGGTGTCATGGCACATGCTTCGTGAGTCTGAAGAGGACTTGTGGATTGGTGTCAGACATATGGGCTAATATTGGACTTGTGGACTTGGACTAGACTCGGTTGGAATGCTTTCTCAATGTTCCGTTCCTTTTGTCTATAAACCTCTCCCTTATATACATATATGTGTTTATGGATTTGTTTCTTTAGTCTACTCAGACTCACACAAGGGCTGATCAGCAGCGTCCTACAAAGGATCTCACTTATTCACTCCATAAAGGACATAAAAGCAGAATTGGGAGGATGGTTCCCCTGAGCAGGGGTGGTTACAGCAGACTACACTGATGAACCAAAAGGTGTTTTCACAGTGACCTTTTAAAGTCCTAGTTGGCTCTAGTGTAACAGTGCCTTCTGGGGTAGCCAGCTTTGAGCTTTGATAGTCTGAATCAAAACCAGACCGCCTTTAGTTCTAGCATTCCTAGAGAGAGAACACAGTCTCTCTATGGAAATGAATGCCTTTCCCATAACTTATGGAAAAATGCTCCCTGTGGATTTCTTCTGTGCCAAGCATCTTCAGACTCGACATCCCAATGGCTTGGGCCTAATTGTTGCTTAAGATATACGAAAATGTAACCCGTATGCACTCTATTCCATAAATTGAGCTAATAAAAAATGCTGTTTTATAAGAGCTTTTTGAAGTCCAAGAAAACTTTGGAGTAATTTTTATGAGACTTTAAAATCTTTCTTCTTCAGGGCAGGAAGTTGCATTGTGCCAAAAGTAAATGAATTCCAATAGCAAAGGGATTGGGCTCGCCTTGAAATGCCAAACCCACAATGTTTCAGTGGCTTCTCCACGGGGCCAAGTGCCTTTTCCCATTGCTGGGAGTCGGGCGGGTAGCTAACGTCTCAGCCCAGCGTGCTATTACTTATAAATAATCATTTTAGTGTGCCGCTTACTTTGCATGCAAAAACTTGGCTTCTTCTCAGGACCCATTTGATTCCACAGGCAAAACGACAGAGGCTATTGATTTTACAAGCCGCTTGTTTGTTAGGGTTTGCTAAAGTTAGGTAGGGGGAGACTGGGATTAAATGTCCTCTTCACCATTTCCTTAAATACTCTCACCACCTTTCCTCATCTTCCGGTCAGGGTTTCCTTTTCACAACCAGTCTGAAGCACTCTCTAGGAGGCTTTCCGAAAGGAAAAGCAGTTATGATAAACAATGTCATTGGTGCTGGCAGCCATGGAAAATCCATGGAATCTTCAAAGAAAGTGTTGTATGATGTCATATCAGGGCTTCTCATGGTCAAAGATGTTTTTTTCCTTGAAGATGAGATGGAAACAAAACTCACACTTGAGGTCACTAATGTAGGAGTAAGCCCTGTTTTGGAAACAAAAATATTGCCTTCCTCCACTTGCTGACAATGCTTCACTTGTTTGCTGGTGTGCTGCACTGTGATGGCTTGCGTACTCCCGAGAGACTGGAAGCTGTGGTGCCTGTATTTCCAACACCAGCATGGTCTCTTATGGTGCGAAGGCTTCCGTGGGCCTTCCAGGACAGGACAGACCAGATCATCTGAGAAACTGCATTGTATGAAGAGGTACAGGTGTCAGGATTGGAAGAAGTACCACAAATCACCTGCAACACGGAGATGAGGGACCTTGCTTGCTGTGAACAAAGAAGCTGTGAAGCACTTGATTTTACTGATGAAGCACTAAAACATCTGTCGCCATCTATACGGATTGTGCCTCAAAACCAAGAAAATAAAGATCTTCACAGTCAGGTCAGTACATGGAATTATGATCAATGCTGAAGAGGTGGGAGTACTCAGAATTATATTTTACCTGGCCCCATAATTAATCCCCATGGAAACAATCGTCAAGAAATCAAATGATGTATTGCATTCGGCATCTCTTCTGCACAGAACCCCTTAAAAGTAATAAAGACCAAAGATCCTGACCTAAGCCATGGCATTTTCTTCTTTCTTTTTAGAAATTATTTTATTGAGGGCTCATACAACTCTTATCCCCATAAATTCATATGTTTATTGTATGTAAGCCACATTTGTACATTTGTTGCCATTATCTTTCTCAAGACATTTTCTTTTTATTTAAGCCCTTGGTACTAGCTCCTCATATTTCCCCTCCCTCCCTGCTCCCCCTCCCTCATGAACCCTTTATAATTTATAAATTATTATTTTGTCATATCATACACTGTCTGATGTCTCCCTTTACCTACTTCCCTATTGTCTGTACCCTAGGGAGGAGGTTATATGTAGATCCTTGTAATCAGTTCCTCCTTTCTACCCCACCTTCCCTCCACCCTCCTGGTATCATCACTCTCCCCACTGTTCCTGAAGGGATCATCTATCCTGGATTCCCCATGTTTCCAGTTCCTATCTGTACCATTGTACTATCCTCTGGTCTAGCCAGATTTGTAAAGTAGAATTGGAATCATGATAGTCGCTGGGGCGGTGGGGAGGAGGAAGCATTGATGAACTAGAGAAAATTTGTATGTTTCATCACTGCTACACTGCAACCTGACTGCCTTGTCTCCTCCCCACAACCCTTCTGTACGGGGATGTCCCTCTACCTACAGATGGGCTTTAGGTACCCATTCTATACTCCCTATCATTTACAATGATATATTTTTTAGTTCTTTGATGCCTGGTGCCAGATCCCTTCGACACTTTTTGTTCACACAGGCTGGTGTGCTTCGTCCCCTTGGACTTTATTGCTTCTGAGGTAGCTAGCCGCTAGTTTGCCTTCAAGCCTTTAAAACCTCAGACACTTTTGATAGTTGAGCACCATCAGCTTTTGCAACCACTTTCGCTAATGCAGACATTAGCGAAATTGTGTTGGGAAGGTGAGCATCATGGAAGGCCAATTTAATAGAACAAAGGGTTCTTGCATTGAGGAAGTACTTGAGTGGAAAAGGTGAGCATCATGGAAGGCCAATTTAATAGAACAAAGGGTTCTTGCATTGAGGAAGTACTTGAGTGGAGGCCCAATGTGATAGATAAAGTTTTTGACCTCTTCATCTGCTGATGTGATATTATTCAAATGGAGAATAGACTGTTACAAATGTCTACTAGTAAATGGAATATGGAATTCATGAAGTATGAATTTAGGAAACTTGATCTCACGCTCACTGCCATCTAGTCAGTGCCGATTCATCCTGATGCCTTAACAACTGGTGATATGCAGATGATGCAACCTTGCTGAAAGCAAAGAGAACTTGAACCATTTGATGAGGAAGATCAAAGACTACCGCTCTCAGAATGGCTTGCACCTCAACAGCTATTTCAAACAGTACCAATAAACAACATCATGGAACATTAAGACAACATTGACATTTTTGAGAATTTACTTTACTTTATTTAATTCTACTCATGTTCAACACTTGAAAGCAAACGACTCATTCTACTGGGCAAATCTGCTGCAAAAGAGCTCTTTAGTGTTCAAAAGCAAAGATGTAACATGAGGACTTTAGTGCACTTCACCCGCGTCATGTATAACTACTGAAGAAGGCAGAAGAATTTGTGCCTTAGAAGTTTGGTACTGAAGAATAACGAAGATATCAGAGACTGGAAGAAGAATAAACTCTTCTGCCTTGGAAGAACTGGGGCCAGATTACTCCTTGGAAGAGAGGATGTCAAGGCTTTATCTCATATACTTTGGATGTTATTGGGTAGGACTCGTTTCGGAGAAGGATATAATGCTTGGGAAAGTAATGGGTTAAGAGAAAAGAGGAAGACCCCCAAAGAGATGGATTGACACGGAGGGAGCCTACAGCGGCCTCAAATATTGCAATGATCATGAATGGGGCTCAGTACTGGCAGTGTTTTGTAGCGTTGGACATAGGGTCATGAGGTGTTGTAATCCACGCCGAAGGCCGCAATCCTTGAGCTTCATCAGCAAAGACCTCAAGTCTTCCTCCCTTTCTTCAAATGAAGTTGTGTCATCTGTATCTCACAGATTGTTAATAAGCCTTCCTCTGATTCTGATGCCATATGCTTCTTCACATAATCCAGCTTCTCTATTTGCTTAAGGTACAGATTGAATAAGTATAGCGAGTGGACACAGCTTGGACACACACCTTTCCTCATTGTGAATCATGCAGTTTTCCCTGGTTCTATTTGCACAACTGCCTCTTGATCCATGTATAGTTTCCACAAGAGCACGAGTGAGTGCTCTGGAATTCTCGTTCTTCTCAAAGATATGCACAGTTTGTTATGGTCCACAGAGTTGATTTGGCACTTGTGCATGAGGATCAAGCATTGTATAGATTACAACTTCAGTATAGATTACAACTCAATATAAAGAAAAGAAAGTATCCTCACAATGAAACCAAATGGTAACATACTAATAATGGAGAAATGATGGAAGTTGTCAAGGTTTTTATCTTGCTTGGATACACCATCAGGGCTCGTGGAAGGAGTGATCAAGAGATCAAATGATTGGCTAAATCTGCCACACAGGACCTCTTTAAAATGTTAAAAAGCAAGGATGCTATGTTGAGGATCAAGGCGCACCTGACTCAAGCCATGTGCCTTCCATTGCCTCACACACGTGTGGAAGTTGGGCATTGACTAAAGAACACCATGGTAAATTGTGGTTCTGGCAAAGAATACTGAAAACACCATGGACTGTCAAAAGAAGAAAAGCTCTGTCTTGGAAGAAGTACAACCCAAATACTGCTAGGAGGCAAGGATGGCAAGACTTTGTCTCTCATTCTTTGGGCATGTTCCTGGGGAAGAACATCACGCTTGGTAAAATGAAGAGCAGTAAAGAGAAGGAGGGAAAAAATTGTTCAGTGACATCGTTACAGGATTCCTTCATTTTTCATTGCTGAATAGATAAGTAAACAGCAAAAAGTCAATGCAGGCATTATTGGAAGTTAATAGCTATCCTTTAGTATTCATCATATAAAGAATTCAAACCCCAAACACACTGCTGTAGAGTTAACTCCAACTCACAATGACACTGTAACAGGGTAGCATTGTCATTAGAGGATTGCCAAAGGCATCAATGCTCTGGAAACAGATTATCAAACTTTTGTCTCGAGAAACAGCTGGCATACTCACACCACTGACCTTTCAAGTTAGCAGCGGAGTGCCTAACCAGGATCTAAATGGGACTTCTTGTTTAAAGAATAATGGGGGAGGGGGTGTGGAACCCACTGCAGCCGTGTCGATTTTGACTCATGCTGCTGCTATTAGGTGACCTTCAGTCAGTTACATTGCATAGCAATCTTCTGTAGCACAGAATGAAACACTGCCCAGTCCTGCACCATCTTCCAGTTGTTCTAGTGTTCAAGCCCATCCACCCAGACACTGTATCAACCCACCTTGTCAAAGAGCTTCCTCTTTTTCACTCTCCCCTTACTTTACCAAGCAAGATTCCTTCTCCAGAGCCAAAATGTCCAAAATATATGAGATCAAGTCTCAACATCCTTGCCTATAAGGAGCATGCTGGCTATACTTCCCCCAAGACAGATTTGTTCTCTTGATACTTTGAATACTCTTCTCCAGAACCCAAATTCAACTCTATTGATTCTTCTTATGTCTTCCTTATTCAATGTTCAACCTTCACATGCATGTGAGGCAATGAAAAATGCCATGGTTCAGGTCAGGCAAACCTCAGTTCTCAAAGTAAGACCCTTGTTTGTCAACACTCTTTCAGAGTCTTGCACAGCGGATTAACGTAATGCAACGCATCCTTTGTTCTTGCTTGCTGTTTCCATGAACATTGACAATGGATGTATCCAAGACAAAACCCTGACAACTTCAATCTTTTCTTTGCTACAGTCTAGTCGTGAGGGTTTGAGTTTTCTTTACAGTGAGTTGTAATTCATATTGAAAACTGAAGCCCTTGACCTTCATCAGCAAATGCTTCAACTCTTCCTCACTTTCAGCAAGCAAAGTTGTGTCATCTGCATATTGTAGGCTGTTCGTAAGTCTTCTCCCAATCCTACAGCTGAATTATTCTTCATAGAATTCTGTTCCTTGGAGTATTTGTTGAGCATACAGATTGAAAAGTATAATGAGAGGAGAGGATGAAGCTCTGACATATACCTTTCCTAATTTTAAATCATAAAATATGCCCCTGTTCCATTCTCACAGCTGTCCCTTGATCCACGTAGGTACAATGTCATGTTTTGGCATTCCCATTCTTCTCAAGGTTATCCATAGTTTGCTATGATCCACACAGTGAATTGCTTCATATAGTTAAAGAAATGCAAGTAAACTTCTTTCTGTTATTTTCTGCTTTTAACCAAGACCCATCTGACACCAGCAATGATATCCCTGTCCCACACTCTCTTCTTGATCCAGCCTAAACTTCTGGTAATGCCTGTCACTACATTGCTACAATTCTTTTTGGATAATCTTTAGCAAAATTTTACTTACATGGTATATTGATGATATGGCTCTATAATTTGAGAATTTTATTGCATTCACCTTTCTTTGGAATGGGTGCACATATGGAACTCTTCCAGTCAATTGGTATTCCATCAATTTCTGGAACCTTGTTTTTGAATAATATATTCAGTGTATAATGAACTTCTTTCTTCAAGACAATTGTTTCTTCCTCATATGCTATCTCCTGAAATTTTGGATTGTTGATGAAGTATTTTTGGTACAATGTCTCTCTATATCCTTTCCATTTTCTTTTGGTGCTTCTTGCATCATTCAATATTTTCCCCATAGAATCTTTCAATATTGTAACTTGAGGGTTAAAATTGTTCTTGAGTTCTTTCACTTTAAAATAGACTGAGTGTATTATTCCTTTTTGGTTTTCTACCTCTAGGTCTTTGTACATTTCATTATAATATTTTGTTTTTTCTTCTCAGGCTCCCTTTGAAAATTTCCATGCAGCTCTTCTTTACCCTGTCTGCTATATACCTTCGTTACTCCATGCTTAGGGTCAGTGTCTTCTGATATTTACACTGGCCTTTGCTTTCTTTCCTGTCTTTGTAATGTCCTTTTGCTTTTTCCATGTATGATGCTCTCAATGCCATCTCACAGGTTATGAGGTCTTCTGTCACTAGTGTTCAACATGTCAAACCTGTTCTTGAGATGTCCTCAAAGTCATCTTTTGGCTTTCATGGACTTACTTTAGGTTTCTTCAGCTTCAACCTGAACTTACAGATGTACAATTGATGGTCTGTTCTGCAGTCATCCTTGGCCTGGTTTTAGCTGCTAATATTGATCTTTCCACAAATATAGCTAGTTTGAATTTGGCATATTCCTTGTGGAGAAGTTCACATGTGTAGTCACCTTTTGTGTTATTGACAAAAGATATTTGCTATGAAAAGTCATTGTCTTTGAAAATTATATAAAATGACCTCTGGCTTGTTTCTCTTACCAAGGTCATATTTTCCACCTACTGCTCCTTTCTCTTTGTTTTCTACTTTGTATTTTAATCACCAATAAGTATGAATGCAACCTGATTGCACATTTTATAAATTTCAGACTTAAGAACTTAGTAGAATTCTTCAACTTTCTCACTGTAGCTTTGGTGGTTGGTGCATGAATTTGAATGATAGTTGTATTCATTGGATTTCCTTGAATGTGCATACATATAATCCTATCACAGATAGTCTTGTACTTCAAGATACTTCTCGAAAAGTCTTTTCTTCCAATGACCGCAACACTATTCCTCCTGATTGTTTCACCCCCACCATAGTAAATCATATGATTTTCTGATCCAAAATGGCCAATACCAGTCCATTTCAGCTTATTAATGTCTACAATGTCAACATGTATGTGTTCCTTTTCATTTTTTAAGTTTTCAATTTTCTTAAATTCCTACTTCTTACATTCCAAGTTCTATTCTATAAATTAGATATTTGCAACGGTTTCTTCTCATTGTGAGTAGTGCCCCATCAACTAGTGAAGGCGCTATTCACCCAGGCTTTTGCTCCACCCATGTCATGATGGTTGATTGACCTTTGGGAAGGAAGCTCTCCCTTAGTCATATAGTTGGGGTGCCTTCCAGCCTGAGGGGCTCATCCTCTGGCACCATCCTTGACCATGTTCTGCTTCTCTTCATAAGGTTTAAGTATCTGACAATGTTTTGATTCTGTCCATTAAGATTTTCTCTGGCTAATTTTTCAGAAGTGAGCAGTCTATTCCTTCTTTGTAGTTTGCTCTCAGTTTGGAAGCTCTGCTGAAACCTGTTCACTCTAGGTGACCCTGCGGCCATTTGAAATACCAGGGACATACCTTCCAGCATCAAAGCAACAGACAATCCACCAAAGTATGGCAACCTGACAGACAAGTTGTGTATTTATTTGACTCATAGAGATCCTACATAGCATTTCTCAGGCTGCAAAACTTTCCCTGAGCAGAAAGCCACATCTTTCTCCTGTAGAGGAATTGGTGAATTGGAACTTTTCATCTTGTGGTTGGCAATCTAGGAAAGCATTTAAAGAAAAACCTCTTTCCCTCCCTTACTCTTTTCACCCTCCTTCCCCCATCCCTTCCTTCTCCCATCCATTAATCCATCCATCCATCCTTTGCAAATGGGCACGACCAGGTAACACACGATTATATATCCTCGTGAATTGTTAATCGAAATCCTGGCCAAAATTTCCAGGTATTGCCTTGGAAGTTTTATACTCACCTCCAATTGATGATTTACTCTCAGAGTAAGAAAGAATAAAGATGTTCTTCTACGAATGGAGGAGTTAGTGTGTTTGTCTTACACACTTTAACAAATATCTAAATGGCATTGATTAATCAATCCCATCTGTACCCATCTGCTTTCCTTAAATATTTATTATGCCTTATCATTATCTACCACTGCCATGGCGTTGTTTCTGACTTCTCATGACTCCGTAGGACAGAGCAGAACTGCTCCTCTGTGTTTCTAACGCCACATATCTTTACACGAGCAGAAGGCCTCACCTTTCTCCCAGAAATGGCTGGTGGGTTTGAGCTACTGGCCTTAAGCTTAGCGGTAATCCGTCACACCATCCACAACACCCTCCACCCACTTCCATGGTATTGATTCTGGCTTATAGTGATGCTGTGTAGATTTTCTGAGACTGTAAATCTTTTTTAAAAATTCCTTTTCTTGGGGGCTCGTACAGCTCTTATCATAATCTATCCACTGTGTCAAACACATCTGTACATTTATTGCCATCATCATTCTCAAAACAGTTTCTTTCACTTGAGCCCCTGGTATCAGATCCTCATTCTTTCCCCTCCCTTCCCAAACACCCCTCCCTCAAGAACCCCATATAATTTATAAATTATTATTATTTTTCCATGTCTTACACTGACCACTATCTCCCTTCACCCACTTTTTAGTTGCCTGTTCTCCTTGGAGAGGATTATATATGATCATTGTGATTTTCCAACACTCTCCTGCCACCTTCCCCTTCCCCTTCCCCTCCTGGTATCCCTAATCACATAATTGGTCCTAAGGGGTCCTGGATTCCTTATGTTTCCAGTTCTCATCTGTACTTGTGTACATCCTCTGGTTTAGCCAGATTTGTAAGGTAGAATTGGAGTCATGATAGAGGTGGGGAGGAAGCATTAAGGAACTAGTGGAAAGCTGTATGTTTCATGGGTGCTCATCTTCATACAATTATATATATATATATATTATTTTATTAGGTGCTCATTCAACTCCTCTCATGATCAGTACATACGTCCATTGTATGCAGACCACATCTGAGGCTGTAAATGTTGATGGAAGCAGACAGCCTCAATTTTTCCCCATGGAGCGACTGTTGACTTTGAACTGCAGATCCTTGTAATTAACAGTCCAATAAACCAAATTCATGGCCACTGAGTCAATGTTTACAAGAATAGAAAACCCTGTCTTTCTCCGCTGGAGAGGCTGGTGGTTTGAACTGCCTACTTGGGGATCGCAACACAACATATAACCCCTCTACCACTGGGCTCCTGGCCGTGCCAAGAATTCACATCGAACTGACTGCCATTGAATCCGTGCTGACTCTCTGCCTCCTCCTGTGGGTTTCTGGGACTCTTCATGGGAGTGGACAGCTCAATTGTTCTCCCACACAGGTGCTGGTGGTTTCAAACTGCCAGCCCCGTGGACCACAACCTTATGCCCAACTGGTAAGACGCCTTGAAACTCCTAATTAACCCTTGGTAAATACTTAACCATTCAGAGTAAGTAAACTAAGTAGATGATTTAATCCTTCGGAGTCCTGGGCCTGTGAATGATTATGCAGTGGGCTGCTAGCCTCAAGGGCAGCAGTGTGAAATGACCAACTACCCCGAGAGAGGTAGATGGGACTTTCTACTCCCATAAAAAGTTACAGTCTCAAAAAAACAGAAAGCTACAGTCTCAGAAACTCCCTGAGGCAGTCCTACCCTGTCCTGAAGGATCTGTGTGACTCGGCGTCAGTGGTAAGTTTTGGGTTTTAAGCATCACTATCTCCATTTCAGTGCTAAGACAGAAGTTCAGAGAAATGAGATTTCACCACATTTTGCATGGAGCCCGTGGCAGAGTAGTGAATTGAACCCTAGCTCTCTGACTGTTCGTCACATGTGCTTTGTCTGATTCAAAGCTGCCTCTGCTGCTTCCAGATCGAAATTGCTTCTCTTTTTCTTTTACTGGTATGTGTGTGTGTGTGTGGTGTGTGTGTCTTTCATATGGCCTCTAACACATTTATAATGCCTCTCTTTCTCAGGAAGCTTCTGGGTAGCCCTTCCCAGTGGCCGGCCCTCTGGCCTTTGGAGTGAAGCTTCCTGAATTGGTCTGAGAGTTCAGTGCTGCTCTTAGTAGATATCAGGGATCTTCAACAACCTCATGGAAAAATGGAATATGAAAGAGCATGATAAATTTCCATGAATTTTAGACGCTCCCCAGTATATTTAAATATGGTATAAATATCAATTGTGTGACTAGATTTTTGCTAGTTGACCTAAATTTTAGTAATGAGAAAACAGGGATGAAATCAGATGGCATAGGATATAGACATCGAATCACATTTTTTATGGGATATGGTATCTTCATCAAACAAGAAGATAACGAAGGTGGATGCCTTATTAGAGATGAACTGGGGAAATGAACATGAATGTGCAATGTAATCTTTTGCACCGTAATTGCCAACATTCAGAACTTGTCTGTATGAGGTCACGTCCCAGCCATTGGCTTCCCTCCATCTTTCTGATGGGTTAGCAACAGTGGCATTCACATTGGTGTCTCAAGCGAAATTGTACAGGTAGGGCAAAAGATGCCGTTCCTTAAGATGCTTTTGTCAAGTTATTTTGCAGAAAAATATTTTTCAGTGGAAATTTGAACAAGAAAATAATGTCTCAGAAAGGTTAGTTTGGAAGAGAGAGACGGTTAAGCAGTCACTCTGACACTAGGAAAGCTTATGTCTAATAAACTCCCCACCCACCCAAATATTTCACTGCTATCAAGTTGATTCTGACTCACGGCGACCCTGTCAGGCAGAGTGGAAGTGATCCTGTGGGTTTCTGAGTAGAAAGAGGGGCTGGCGGTTCCGAAATGAGGACCTTGCAGTTTGCAGCGTCATGGTAACCATTATGGCACCAGGTCTCCTTGTCTATAATAGTGTTCACAAGTAGAGCGCGCGTTACCAAACAATGCTACTCCTTTAATGCACATATTTTGCTATGAAATTGCCAATTCATAAGAAGTTAATTATCTACTTTACTCTTGCAATAGCTGAACTACCTTTTGTGCTTGTCTCTACTGCTGCTCACAAAAGATAGTTCAGCTACTCCAGGAGTAAAACGGATAATTAGCTTGAAATTAACTGGAGATTTCATAACAAAAATCTCCATTTTAAGCGAGTTGTGTTTTTTAAATCATCGACACCATTAACAAAGGGCAGGGGAAGTGTGACTTTTAGTTCGTTCTCTGGCCAGTTTCAGGAAATGCATGAAAGACGCCACTGGCCAGTGGCGCTTCTCCTGCACAAGCAATCCCTGTGTGGGACACAAGAGGGCGTCACGTCTCCATGCCAAGCGTGCAGAAGCTGGAGGAGATTTAATAGATGGAATAAACTCTGGCGCTCAAAAATGAAGCCATGTTTATTTTATTCTGGGTAATATAATATGCACCTGCTTGTTTTATTTTTCAGACTGATTCATGTCAAATGGCTTTCCAGAAATATGACATGCGTACCGGATCCAGGCAGAACAAATCTTTCAGTGGACCAGTAGTCCTGTTTTGTGCAAACCATGTTCTGTGATATAATGAAGTCTCACTTTATTGTGCTCATTCTCAAGGGAGTTCAGGGAGTGTAACAACTCGACATGTGCTTTTTCAATCATTGTGCCTGTGTAACCAGGAAGACAGAGTTTCTGGGAGTAGGCTAAATGTCCCCATGCGTGTGTGTGTGTGTGTGTGTGTATATATATATATACACATATATATATATGTGTATATATATATATATATATATATATATATATATATATATATATATACTTATTTGTAAGTGGCAAAGAATGTTTGTCCAGAGAATCCAGGAGCCCTAGTCAGGGCTCAGGGTCTATAAGAGAGGGCATTTAAAGTGACTAGCTTTTAAGCGGGATACCACTGACTGGGGGTTGGGGCGGAGTGTTCTTGATTAAATATTTGGTCTATATGGAGCAGGAAAAATGTTCATAGAATGCAAACATAGTATCATAATTTTAAAAAGCCTTGGGATGTGAGACAAATTGTTGAAAAGCGGGACGTCCGGTCTCCTTACATTAGGTGGTACCTGAAAGAGCTGGAGTTTGCTGTAGACATGATGGGAGACTGAGGGCAGTTTTGCCAGGTAAACATTTGGCTTGGTTCTTGACTGTGCCAATGGAGAGTGGCGAGGCTGTGGGGAAGGGTCCTGGCTCACCATTTTTCTGAGGGTGTGGAATGACCGGCGCACACCCGATGCTTAGTGTACATCTGTTGAATGAATGCATCTCTGCCTTGAAAGTGTACGTGTTTCTCTCCCCTCAGAGTTGCCTGATATGTTCAATGGCCTGTGAGGGAGTAAAGGGAGACCGAAAGCAAGGCATACATACTTCCTCCTAAACACTGGCGCCATGTCCATCTGGTGCAAGAAGAGGATAGTGACAAAGAAAGCCAGCTCAGGAAACGCTAATACTCCTTGCAGATGATTTCATTGAACATTAAAGAGTGGATTATTGTGAGATCAGGGAATGAATGCAAGGTGCCACAGGGTGAGTCCAGTTTCCACATCATGGACCATCGTCTACTTTTACCCGTCTTTCATGAGACCCTGACTAGGTAGAACTTTCTGCTTTTTTATGCTCACAGACCCCATCTCTCCCCTCCCCAGGGGTTAATTTTCCTTTCTCTCATGAATATTTTACTCCATTAAAAGTGGTCTCCTCTTTCACAGTATAGTTTTTTTAATGCTTGGGGATTCTGCGCCAATACCTCAGCTTCTGTGGTCCTCTTTTGGGGTGCGATAGCTAAGTTCTTTGCAAGGGGACACCTTGCAACAGTCACTCCCAAACCCTAGTAGTCCAGTTATAGGTCTACCTTCTTCTGAGGCATCACTCCTTTGGTTGCGGTGTGTGTGTGTGTGTGGGGGGGGGGGGATGATGTCTAGCCGTCTGTCTTCTCTGGCCCCATAGCGATGGAATTTGGCCTTCTCCTGGAACCAGCTGGAAGTGGCGAATCGAGGAAGATAGATTCCATGAACAGTGTCTGGGAGGAGCCTTCTTGAGATGATTCCTGAGCCCAGGGAAGTGACTCAGCTTGTCAAACCCTATGGGCCTGATTTAGGACAGTCAAAGACCGATGGGACCCACAGCGTGTTTCTACTCACACTCAATCCCTCTCTTGAAGCATGGTTCTCTTTTTCCAAACAGCTGCGGGAATCTCAATTGGTTTTCTGCCTCTCCTGTCCTCTCGTTGGGGCACTGGGAGCTGAAGGATACATATCTCATTGCATCGATTCTCCACGAGCACGTCACCATTCATCCCTCACCTGCAACTTTGATTTGTTCTCTCAACGCATGGCCACTGTCAGCTGAGAATGGATTCCGTGGCCCTCAAGCACCATGATGACCCCCTTTCCAAATCACGACTGGTTCTCCCTCTCTTCTTTTGGACTTCTACTTTTCAGGCTGGGAGTTCTTAATACTTTCTTTGACAAGGCACTTTAAAAACTCCTTCATGTTGGCAGGGAATTAACTCATGAATAAATGGATAATAATAACGGCTGACATTTTTGGAGCATTGGCTGTTTGGCAGGCATCGCACTGAGGGATTTGTTCGCATTATCTCACTTGATCCTCTCAACAGCTTTATGATAAAGCCCACTTCACAAAATGGAGACATGAAAGCTGAGAGTTAATGATCTCCTAAATCATGGGATTAAGAACCGGAAGTGCCTGACTCCGATGGGTAGAAGGGAAATTAAGTTGGAATGAAAATCTCTGACTAAAACACCAAGTGGAGGGTGTGTGTGCACACACACCATATATACTCAAGTATAAGCCTACCTGGATATCAGCTGAGACACCTAATTTTACCACAAACACGACATAAAAAATACACTGCAAAACTCAGCTTATACATGAGTATATATGAGATACCTATGCTATTATTTGCTGTTTTAATTCAACAAAAACAAGCTATACCTCTACTATAAGCCTAGTACCTAGAAGGTGCCAAAAGGAATGGAAGCAACCTATTTACCTAGAAGCAAGTTTGCTGCAGTTCAGCAAGTCCCCGACTTGGCGGCACATGGAATCGTCTGGGCAACTGTCACGGAGACTACGGTAAATGGTGGGGGGCTGCGGCCGGGGCATATGGATTTCTAACGCTCCCCAGAGAGTCTGTGGGCCCAGATTCTGTGGGCCATTGGCTTAGCTAGCGGAAGGGTTCCACTGTAGTGCGTTCGAGGTGAAGCAAGAGAAATGCCAGCGACATCAAGTGGCAGCACGGTGAGGTCATCAGGAAGGTTTACAACTGCAGGACCGTCTGACAGGGGACTCTCACACCTGTTCCCTCCTTGAGTCTCCCTTCCTAGGCTCAGGGTTCAAATCGCTTTGATTGACGGTTTCTCAGGAATCCAGTGGTGCCTTTGTTCTGCTCTTTCTGGCACAAACCGAAAGTTTGTGGTACCCGGAGACTCGCAATCCTCTTCCCCTGGCTACTGTCCCCCTCCCCTGCCTTTTTTCGCCACCCCCAGCCCCTCATTTCCTCCTCAGGGCTGGCCCATCATCCTAAGTTTGCCTCTCTAGTTTTTTTGGTTTCTCTTTCACTCTAGTTACTCACCGTTCTCTTTTCCTTGGCAGCGATCTTCCTCCTGAACATTTGACAGGCTCCGTGCTTTAAAAAACAAACGAAAGCATATGGATAGATGTGATTTTTTAAAGATGAACTCAAGCTCAGGTGTCTTGTGTGTATTCATTTAGCTAGGAAACACACACACACACACACACACACACACACACACACACACAAGCCCTGGCCCCTCTCTTCTCTGTGCGATGCCTGCGACCAAGTGACCCCCCGCTGGTTCCCCAGCGCTGCCTTCCTCTGAACAAGGTGGTGTTTAAATCCTAACGAAGGCACAGAATTCGTCTCCCGTGCTACCACCATTCCTCCATTTGGTGTTTAACTGTAGTGAACATATTGAAAGGGCGAAGGAGACATGACTGCTTTGGATATTTATCTGCGGCACGTGGAAAGATGCAGCTTACCTGCTGACGCTCATCAAGTGCAGCTCGTGTTTTATGGCTACTGAGATTTTGAAGGCAACGAGAGCTCATTTACATTTTCCTAATTGCTACATTTTCCTAATTTGCACGACCTTAGAGGAATGGCCGTTTAGGTGAAGAGTCACAAGAAAATGTACTGGAAAATAGAAATACAGAGTTGATGTGGGAAACAAATAAATGTAGAACCAGAACACGAAATAGATAGTGAAATGGGCAGAAATACATCCAGAGAAATATGCATGGAAAACACACACACACACACACACACACACAATTTCTCAGGGGAAAAAGTGTAGAGACTCGTAAACAAACATTATTTAAGGTACCAAAAATTAGAGATTAATGTGGAGAAGTGGAAAAGAACATTTAAAACATTTAGCTGTAGGGAATATTAGACACTTTCCTAGTTATAAGAATGCCTAAGTCAACGGAAGGGAAAATATGGAGGTAGGTTTCCCCAAGACTGATTCTGAAGTCACAACCTCACCTTGGCGAGTGCACAGCACACTGAAAGTCTATTCGTGCTCAGACTGGTGAGCGTAAGAATTGCTTGATTTGTAAAGCCAGAAGATGGCACCACAGTCGACGTTTGCCTGGGTAAGAGCTGGCTTGAAGCCTTCGAAAAGGGGCGAAGAGCAAGATGTGTCAGTTGCACAGAATGGACTGGAGGCAGGGTTACAGCTGATTGTTGTTCTCCGGGCTTCCTGTAAAACAGCAACAAAACATTCCAAACCAGACTTGAAACGCCAGAAAGAACAGAAAAGGTAGTCATGCCTTTGTTTTGACATATAATTTTGATCAAGCTTTTATGATTTACCTCATCATGTGTTAGCTCTATTTCTGGTTGATTAAGGAGAAGTGATAGACTACTTATATTACAGTTTTTTTTAGTTAGTCTGTGTTAATTCCGTTGCCGTAGTTTCTGGACATAAAGCTGCCAGACTCTGGCTGGATAAACTTAAAAAAACCCAAACAACCCCCCAAACTAACCTCACTGCCATGGAGTCAGTTCCTTATGGGACAGGGTAGAACTGTGGGTTTCCCTCTTGATGGGAGTTGAAGCCCTATCTTTCTCCTTTGGCGTGGCTGCTGGTTTTGAACTGCTGACCTTAGGATTAGCAGCCCATTCTTAACTGTTAAGCCACACTTCCTGTTGTTGCTCACATCACTGTGCTTGGGTACATGCTAATTTTGGGGTAAAAAGGTGAGAAGAACATTTTAAATCTTGGAACAAATGTGAAACAAGGGTGACTCAAGTTTAAAATTCCTTTGCAATAAACACATCTCATCACCTGCTCTTTCTGAAATTAAAAAAAAAACAAAAACCAGAACTAATAGCAAGCAAGTTAGACTTGAGCCTGAAGGAATAATTTGTGAACCTAAAGGGGTAACAGCTATGAAGCTCACACAAATGCTTTTATGCATGTGTGTGTGTGTGTGTGTATAAGCGTGTGTTATTTGGGATGTGGGTGAAGAGGAAAAGTGGGGTGAGGTTAAGGTCAAGAGATGAGAGCATAGGAAAGTATTTTAACTCTGGCTGTTTGACTTTTGTATTCTAAATGCTTAATTTCATCACATTTTTTGATTAAATTGGGATCAGAGTCTATATTCCTAAAAGCCAAGTTGCTTGAAGGGCACATATTTGAATATAACTTTTAAAATAGAGTAGTCTTTAATGAATAAACATACATTTTGCTATGGGATAGCCTTTTAAAAACAAAACAAAACAAAAACCTGTGTTTGGTATTATGTCAAATTATTAATCCAGGTGACTTTCCTTCATTTATTCACACAGGTGGAAAAATTTCATTGCAGCCACGTATGACTTAGACTTTTAAAAAGTAAAAACATGACATTTTTGGTTAATAATTATTTCAGCAACATTTCCCAAGCATCTTTTCTATCATAAACAGTGTGGATCCTGATTCAGCTTTTCTGGATTCCATAATAACAGATGGATTGCGAGACTGTTTACTGCTGCTTCCCACAAACTTCCTCTTTGTAAACTACTATATTATTTATGAATCAGAAAAAGTTTCAAAGAAGCCTCCTATCTGATTACTGCTTACTGATGAACTTGCATCAGAGAAACTTCCAGCCCAATTATGCCAGTTTGTTAAATAAGAACTGCTATTATTTCAAAGCCCAAATTTGTTACCCAGCCAGTAGGCCTGCTTCATCGTGCCATTTGCTCACAAAGCCCTCATCAGACAGATTTAGGGACCCAGCTTATAATCACCAGATTGACCTTGAAAAATTAAGTGGACTGACAGTAAGAAGTGTTTTGTAAAAAAACAAAAACAAAAAACCAATTACTACACAAGATCTTGAGATTTCCAAGGTAATTTAGAAAACACTATAAATAATTTTAGTTTCAAACTTGCTTCTTTTAACTGTGTGAAATACTAATTCAACTTTTCTGTCACAACCCCACAGTGGGGCTTATAGACATATTGGATCATGAACTTGACACAGTTGATTTGAGTGTCATGCAGAAATGAATCTAGAAAAAGAATGAAATGGAAATCGGTCTCTTCTTATTTGACTCATCGGGATTTTATAATTTACCTTAGGAATAGAAGCAATTCTCTCATTCTCTCTCTCTCTCTCTAAAAGATGTCCACATGCTTAGGCTTTTAATATGATGCAAGAGAAGACAAAACAAAACTAAACCAAACCAAACAAGCATCCTCACCAAAATGAAGTACAGTGAATAATACCATTAAAATACCATTAATATCTTAAAATGCCCATCCCCTGTGTTACATAAGGACATGCAACAGGATAATGCCGAATTCAACATGACTTTGATTGGAAACATATTTAAAGAAGTGACATCCATTACAATTGCTTGTGGGTTGAACACAAGTTAGATATGTATGTGTGTGTACGTACAACACGTGTGTGTGTGTGTGTGTGTGTAGTAGGGTGGGCTATGGAGTCATGTCCACACATACACAAGTCTTTATAAATATTCTGAGAGTGAATTGAGTGATTCCTGCCCTGCCCTGAGCTGCAGTCCTCATTGGGGACTCTGGTTGCCTGCGAAGGAGCCTAATGCTCAGTGAGATGCGTTGCAGGATCCCTGGATGCCAAACCCCACCAGAGAGGAGGTTGTGGCAGATGCTTCTGCCTTTTATGCAAATAGCAACTTCATGGATTGGTTTTCTCCCTTCAGTGGAATATAAGCATCTGGAAAATAGAATTCTAAGAGCTTTAACACATTAACAAATGAACGAATGACCAAACAAAACAGGTTACAGAGCAGAACTGGAATATCAAAGGAGGGAACTGTTTCTAAAAGCTCTGGTAGTGGTAGTCACTGGAAATCCCGCCCCCCCCCCCTTCAAACACATGTACTTTGATCACCTCACAGTGTTTTCTTGCTATAAATCCAGTCACTGAACAGTGTACTTCCTGCCTATCTCGGCCTCCCTGCCGCTTTCAGCATGTCACAGGGCTGTGGTCAGGCAGAACAAGGATTTAAACACGTTGGCTTGAAGATGTGTTTAAAATAATTCTAAAGAAAAGCAAAAACAAAACCAGAACAATCCCTTACTAGACAGAAAAGTTGTCTTTTCAAAGCAGCAATCAACCTTCAGCTTTTAGATATAGTTGCAGTTCAATGATTACTATGTATTTTTTTACATTACCCAACCCCTTAAAATATGCTTATGAAAAATCATCAGCTATATAATCGAAGATATAGCAAACATTGATGTCTATTCTGATATTCAGCTCCAGTTTCTAGATGGAAATTACTACTATTTCAATTCATAAATAATTTTGCAGCACTCATACATTTGCTTTAATAAGGCTTCACATTATACCTAATTTTATGTAAATGTTATTCAAATTTCAATCCAAGAGTTTTGTTCGGGAGGTTAAGGGGTGTTTATCTTGATTTGTTAAAATGCACCACTAAAATTAAGCAGTGACAAATATTATGACTTTTTAAATTGTCCTAAATGACTGTATTTGTTTATTAGGCTTGTGTTTATAAAAAACTATTTTAACTCTTTAAATGTAACATAATTTGATGAATTGTTCATACAGGAGTTTTAATCAGGAAATGGTTCTGGTAATCTCATAAATTCTGACCATTTACTTGTATTCTTACCAAACCTCTGTTTAGGAGTATTATTTAATGGAATAAAATTGTTTATCTCATGTTTCTAAGGTTTACTGAAAATTAATTTAGAAGGAATGTGAAATATTTTCTTTACTAAAATACAGCCCTTGATGTGAAGGTATCACAAAGATTGCTTATGAGGTATTTTTGGGGCATAGAGTTTTAACATTTGAGGAGAGCATATTGAGAATGCGCAAAATTTAAAAAAAGTAGACTAAAAATAATATTTTCTAGTTTGTACACAATGTGTTTCTAAAAATGGCATTTTAATGAGGAAAGAAGGGTGATAATCTCTCCCCCTAAGAATTGGACCATTATTTTACTGTGTGACTTATTAAAAGGAATCAGTGGAGATAGGCATGACTCTAAATGAAACCTTACCCGAAAATTTAAATAGCATTTCAGAATCAAGTATTAATAGAATAAACTTAATTTTTAGTTTCTCATAAGTGCAGCTGCATTTTCAATTTAATTACGGGTTTTCAACCATAGTGATTTTTTCTTGACCTCCTCAATCTCCAAAGTCAGAAAATTGCTTCTTTTTAAAAGCTGACAATGGCACGGTATGTTTCCAAAGAAAAAAGGACAAATTACAGAAAACCATTAGTTTAAACATTTAAATAGCCAGGAAGAAGTTTTAACTGAAAACTTGGCTAAATATGAGGAAAAGTGAGGAGTTGCTCCGGTCGCACGGCAAAATGTAGATGTCATTATTATTTTTGCAAAAATAAAAATAAAATATGTTGTATGATTTTTAAAAAGGTCAGTGCCTTCAAGACATTCTGTTGCTTTGCAGTTGTAAATTCACGGGGAATTCATCTGCAGTTTTGTGTGACAGATGAACAGAAAAGGGTTTTGAGAAAGGGACCAGCCGAGCTTTTGAAGAGATGTGGACTAGAGGAACAAGTTCACAAAGAGCTTTGAAAAGGCAATAGGTTGGGACTTAGAAATAAATGTCAAATACTGGAGCAAACATCGTTTTTGACCCGAGTTGTCAAATCTGCACTCCGAGTGCAAACATTCAGGTTTTCTGGAAAGAATGTGAAACGGATCAGCCGGATTCAGAGGATTTTGCCGGCAGAGAGACCTGCAAATCAGCCCTAACAAGGTTTCCCTTTCTCGGACACAGAGGTTTCGTTAGGGTGCTTTGTTAAACTGTTGAGCCTCCTCTTCTGGCTGATTACAGAAAGTACACATTTAATCAACAGTGGGTAATTATTCATTGCTCAATTTTCTTACTTTTACCACGTTGTGTGCTGGTGTGTGTGTGTGTGTGTGTGTGTGTGTGTGTGTGTGTGCGTGCGCGCGCGCATGGAGAGCTTCCCTTGTGCAGTCAGGGGCATGAAGGTCAGATCGCGCAAGGACGAGTCACCTGTGGACAAAGAGCCCTGTGTCTAAAGCTTGTTGCTGCCGTCAGGTGGCCCCGCACCAGAGGTGAGATACCCCACAGTCTCTCCTGGACCCGGAGCGTTAGCAAGAGCCCAAAGGTGCCCCCTTTCAACTCACCAACCAAGCAGAGGGAGAAAGGCGGGTCAGACCGCCTCTCGGGAGGTGGCAGCGCAGGCTTGTCCTCCTCTGTCGCATTGGGGCCCTCGGGTCAGAATTGGACCGGATGACCATGAGTCTTCCTGCGTCCGGGAGGACATCATCTGACCCTCTTCTGGAAGAGCTGCTGGTTCTCCCATTGGCTTTTCTCTTAGGGGCCGAGAGCGCCCCACCAGATGGCCCCTTTCCAGGGATCAGTTACTGTGACCTTTTCTTTCTTGATATCATTTGTGGTGCAATTGCGCATAACGTCCTCCCGGCCCTCACGGGGATTCGAAAACCCAGGACAGAGTGTGGGTTCATGTCGCACTACGGTCAGCTCTCGGGGGGCGGGGGGGGGTGTTGATGAGGATCGCCGATCGGCGCTTTGAAAGCATCGGGATGACCTGACCATCCCTTCGATGTGCCTAGCTATTTGAACACCGGATTATCCTGGAGGACAGAGGCTCCCACGACTGTCACCTTTCTGACCACCTCATTTAGCTAAATTCTTTTTCAGCTTAATTATTTCCCCCTTATAATTGTTAATGTTTTCAACAGACTAAAATACTTCGTTTGATGTCTGTTGTACCTCTGGAGCAGGGTGCAAAGGTGACCCTCAAATGCTCGGCAGCGTCCTCCATGGCACAGCTTAGAAACAAAGTCATCTGGACAGAAAAAAGAGTCTCCTTTGTGCCGAGGAGCAATGCGGATTCAGCGGGCGGGGGTGGTGAGAGGGTCAGTGGGAGTCCACCTTCAGGAGACCACAAAGCCCATTTCTGAGGTAACCCTCACTTAAGAAGGGCCTGTTGGAGCAAAAGAAACGACGAGAAAGTACAAAACAAAATAAATATACATTTACTCTTGAGTTCTGGTCAATTATCAACCCCTCAGAGGCTGCCCTGTGGGTTACTCGGTGACTATAAATAGCCCTACCAGTGAATGACAGTTTGGTTCTATTGTCCACAGAAACAGTTGGGCCATAAAACAGATGTATAATTTTGGGCACTATTTTTTTTTATAGTGCCGTGAATTTCATGACGGAAGTTTATATAAAGTTAAATAAGTACAGATGCAGAATGATAACAATAACCACTTAATTTATTAGATATAGTAAAATGTTAAAAATAAACCATAGTTCACATCAACAGAGTGCAAGGACATATTTTAGGCATTCTGAAGTTTGGTTCTTGGCCTGATGGGCTCTCTGTGTCTTATTTTGCTGACCTATAAAGTTAAAATTTAGGATCAGATTAACCCGTAGGTCTTGGCAAACTCTAAAATTCCATGACCTTCAAAATGATGAATAAAGTGTTATTCAGTTTTTCTTTTTCTTTTTTTGGCATCACTGCCCTCTGGTGGGAGTGGGAGGCACGGCCTTGCTCCTAGAGAGCTGCTACTGGATTTGAACCACCAAACAGTAGGCCGCAGTCCCGCACTCAACCACTACGCCACCGGGGTTCAGCCCCTGGTTTTTCTTTTTATTTGACAAGTGTTGCATATCTATATTCCTTGACCACTACTATATTCCAATAATATAGGTTATATGTCCATTGTTATAAAATGAGTCTGAAAATTCATTCAGGTATGTACAAAGTGATCCGTCAAAGGTCATTTATCTGGCTACATGTTGAGCTGTTAACCTCAAGGTCAGCAGTTCAAAACTACTAGTTGCTCTGCAGGAGAAAGGTGAGGCTTTCTCTTCCATTCCCATGAAGAGTGACTGTTCTGGAAACTCCCAAGGACTTTTTTTTTACAGTGCCCTCTAGGGTGGGTGGCTGCAAGTTGCAATCAACTTGATGGCAGTGAGTTTTTTTTTTTTTTTTAGGGTGTGTTTATTGAGAGCAACAGAGAGGAACATAGGAATGATCAGAGTGCTATGAAGTCAAGAGACCCTTCGTGCACTGAGAAAGAGTGATTCCAATGTAAACGGTATACTCTCGCTCCATTCCTAAAGGAAGCCAAGAGATAAAAAAGGAGTAGGAGATGGGGGATAGCTCAGTGGTACAGCATTTGATTGCAGATCAAGAAAAGGGGTAGGAGGGAGGGAGGGACGGAAGGGGAGGGGAGAGAGAATCTCTGTATGCATATGTAGGAGATTTTTATCTCATAATGCCATGTTTTATAATCACTGCATATTTATACATATATGTTGTATATACATATATGTATATTTTATTAAAAGGGGAAGAGAGTGAAGTAGCATTGTGCACATGATAGGTAAGTGGAATTTCTAGAAGGAGAGACTGAGGGGTTAAGTGAAGTGCTAAGGAGGAAGTTGAATAGTTAGGGAAAGAATAAGGTGAGAAGAGAACAAAGGGGTCTTGTGATAGTTATGTGTTGTGTGATCCACCACCTTCACCGATCTTGCATATTACCTAATTGCCATCACACAATTACTATCTGTAACCTCCTTTTACTCTTAACCCCTCTTAAAGGAGCCCTGCTGGTGTCGTGGTTACACATTTGGCTGTTCACCCCAGGTCAGCAATTCAACCCCACCATGGGAGAAGATGCGACTTTCTACTTCTCTAAAGAGTTATCGCTTTGGGAACTCACAGGGGTAGTTCTGGCCTGTCCTAGGGGCTTCCCGAGATGGCCATCAACTCCAGGGCAGTGAGTTGGATTTGGTTTGGCAACACCTCTTCCACAGTTTAAACCCTTCAGTCATGTAACAAGGGGAAGATAAGGCTACTGCCCCCATAAAGATTTACAGCCCATGGACACTCTCATAAGCAGTTCTACCTTGTCCTACAGGGCAGCTATGAGTCCAAATTAAGCAAGTTATTATCTCACCTCTTGGCCCCATCACAGAATAGTAACTCTTAACTCTTTGCTTTCTGTAGTTAACTCATGTTGAGTTGACTCACACTCGTGCTCCACAGAAGGAAATGTTGCCCGGTCTCGTGTCATCTTCACTGACATGTTTCAGTCCATTGTTATGCCTTAACTAACCCATGTCACTAAGGGTCCCCCATAGCTTGGTGGCCTTTTACTTCACCAAACTGGTCCCTCTTGATGGCATGTCCAAAGCAAGTGAGCTGGACAAGGGCAGTTGAATATTGAGAAAACATTCCAGGCCAGTCCGTGTCAAGTTTATAAGTCAGCTATTAGCCCATCTGCCCAATACCAATCTATAAAATCCTCTTCAGACCCAGGAAACACATGCAATGACACTAAATGTGGGAAGAGCACAGCCAATGGGTGCCAAGTCTTGTGGATCCTGTGGAGGTAGAAGCATCTCAGCTTTGGCAGGGGTCTACGTATCTCTAGTTTCCAGGGCACCCGGGTCTATCAGTGGTGTAGTGCCACGTATCTTGTTAGTAGAGTATTTCTCAGGGTGTGAGTTGAGAGAGTCTCTCATGCCTCCCAGAATCCAAAGGGAAAGGCCATACCCACACAGAGGCCTCATTGACTATGATCTAATTGACAGACTGGACTCCACCCCTTCACTCTTAATCCTCTCACACCGACTTCAGAGTATGTAATCACCACAATAATGTTCAGGAGTAGATTGTCAGGTCTATCTTCCTAGTCTGTCTTAATCTGGAAGCTTTATTGAAGCCTGTCCCCCTAAGTAACCATGCTGGTATTTGAAATAGAGGTGGCATAGCTTCCAACATCATAACAGCATCCAGATCACCATAGGATGATGAACTAACAAATG